>JAQZBX010072987.1:0-14986 GCA_029593785.1 Cabassous unicinctus | reverse complement strand
AGCTTGATTTTGCTTTTGAATTAATGTTTGTTCCATAAGTCAAGATATGCCTAAAGGCTCTCAAACTTTTAATTAAAAGAAAATAGTCAGTGAAGCAGCTGTAGTTCAAGCAATTGAACTCCCATTTACCATATGGAAGACCCAGGTTCAATCCCTGGGACCTCCTGGTGAAAAAAAAGATGTCCCAGACCAGCACAGAAGGTGCAGGCTCCCACACAGTGAAGTGATGCACCAAAAAGATGATGAAGCAACCAGATAGAAACAAAAATATTCAAGGCTGATAGCAGAATTACTATTTTAGAAGATTGGGAAGTTCTGGTAATGGATGTTAGTTAGGGTAGCACAGGATTTTGCATATGATTAATCCCACTGAATTGTATGCTGTGGAGTAGTTGAGCTAGAAAAGTTTATGTCATATATATGTTTCCATAATTAATAAAAAAGAGAGAGAAACTAAAGAGACAATGACAATTAAATGCAGAGCATGATCCTGAACTGGATCTAATTTTAAAATTAGTGCACTTTCAATTTATAGGGAAATCAATAATGAAACTAGATTATCCATTCTGAGAATCTCTAATGTTTTGAAACTTATATGGTATTACAGTTTTTAGAACATAAGCAAAATCTTGCCTGAAGAGACATGGGGTGATCTTTCATTTGCTCAGTAGTAAAATATGCACACTTCAAACAATGAAAATGTTTTTTTTGAATATATATTTTCAGCAAAGTATTTCAACTTATATAGACTGCACTGTGGCCCACATCCTGAAAGAATGTTGGTAGATTATAATTCCTCTTAGAAATTTAGAGTAGTAGGTTCCTTCTCCTTATAGATTCTCTAGAATACTTGTCAAGCACAAAATCCACAAAACAGTGAAACTTCTGGGCAAAGTTATGAAGGTTTATATTGAGACTTTTAGAAGGAATTAAAGGTCACAATGTTTTCCTTAATTGCATCTATATGATTTATCTAATTTAAAGGTAAAGATTGAGTTAAAGAAGCCATGCCCTGACTGATTGTTTCTTTTTAAATTTTAACAAATCAATTATATTGATACCTATTAATAAAGAATACAATGCATCCAAAGTATACAATCAGTGTTACTTGGTATAATCACATAATTGTGCATTCATCACTTTAATCATTATTAGAGCTTTTTCATTATGTCAATAATAATAAAACAGACAAAGAAGAAAATTCTTCACCCCTCAATCTTTCTATGTTTCCCTTGCAGTATATAGCTGCTCTTTCTGTATATCCTTGCACAATTATTTATTTATTAAGCAGTTTTACTGAGATATCTCCACATACCATGTGATCTATCTAAAGTGCATAATCAATGGCTTTTGATATAATCATAATGTTGCTCATTCATCATCATTAGAAAAATTTTTAGAATTATTTCATTATTCCAAAAGGAAAACTCCACACCCTTTAGCATGCCTTCTTTAGTCCTATACAATCATTAATCAAACTTTGTCTTTATAAATTGGTTTATATTTACATTTTACAATGTGGAATCATACAATATGGTGCACAACATATTTAGTTCATAGTAACAAAGTCATACAGTATTTACACTTTTGTGTCTGGCTTGCTTCATTCAAAATAATGTCCTCCAGGTTCATCTATGTTGTCATATGGTTTATGATTTATTTTCTTCTTACAGCTGCATAATATCTCATCATGTGAATGCACCAGTTTGTTTATCCATTTGTTGGTTGATGGGCATCTTGGTTGTTTCAACTTTTGACAGTCATGAATAACATGACTATGAATGTTGGTGTGCAGATGTCTATTTGTTTCACTGCTCTCTGTTCTTCTACCTATATACCCAGAAGTTGTATTACAGCCACATGGTAAATCTATATTCAACTTCTTTAGGAACTTCCAAACAGTCCTCCACAATGGCTGTACCATTCTGCATTCCTACCAACAGTGAATACATGTTCCTATCTCTCCATTACTTAACTACAGTGGTTGAAACAGCATGGTACCAGCATAAAGATAGACATATTGTCCAATGGAATTGAATTGAGGATTCAGAATAAACCCTCACATCTAAAGTCAAGTGATAATAGACAAGGCTGTCAAACCCACCCAGCTGGATCACAACAATTATTCAACAAATGGTTTTTGGAGAACTGTATATCCATATCTAAAAGAAAGACAGAGGAACCCTATCTCATACTTATACAAAAATTAACTCAAAATGAATTAAGGACCTAAGTATAAAAGGTAGATGAATGAAACTTCTAGAAGAAATTGTAGGAAAACATTTTCAAGATGTTGTGGAAGGTAGTGGTTTCTTAAACCTTACACCCAAATCAACAGCAATGAATGAAAAATTCGACAAGGTTTTCTCAAAATTAAACATTTTGGGCTTCAAATGACTTTCTTAACAAGGTGAAAAGACAGCCAACTCAGTGGGAGAAAATGTTTGCAAACCATATGTTTTAGCCAAAAGGGTGCTTGTGCGAAGCACCAGAAATCTGTTGGATTTTATAAAGGGTATTTATGTGAAGTAGAAGCTTACAGTCACAAGGCTATAAAGCATAAGTTAATTCCCTCACCAAGTCTGTTGCCATGTGTTGGAACAAGATGGCTGACAACATTTGTAAGGGGTCAATATCCCCTCTTCCTCTTAAGGCCTCATGATAGAGCTTCTTCCTATATCAGCTGTAGACTTGGATAAGTCTTGTCTCTTTCCTGGGGCTCATTCCTCTCTGGGCTCAGCTGCTCTGTTCCATCCACAAAATAATCAATAAACTATCAGGTGAATGAATAATCTCTCTTCCCAGGGCCTCTGCCATGTATAATGGAGACTTCTTTCTTTCCTCATGTATCTACTTCTCTGTGTATTTACTTCCCAGGCCTCCAGCATTAAACTCTAGCTTCCTCCTCTGCCATGTCATTTCCCCTTGGTGGGTGGGGACTCAACATCCTACTGACATGGCCCAATCAAAGCCTTAATCATTATTTAATCAAGTAAGAGTGAAACCTCTGAATCCAATCCAATCTAATATGCTCAGAGGAACAGACCTTTTCACAAACATAATCCAATATTTATCATTGGAATTCATAAATAATATCAATAATATCAAATATACACCATATATTCAATAAGGGTTTGATTTCCTTGTTATATAAAGAGAACATAAGGCTCAATGATATAAAGACAAGCAGCCCAATCTAAAAATGGGCAAAAGTCTTGAATACACAGTTTTCCAAAAAGGGAATACCAATGGCCAAAAAGCACATGAAAGGATGCTCAACATCACTAGCTATTAGGGAATTGCAGATCAAAACAATAATGAGATATCATTTCATGACTTACAGAATGGCCATTATTGAAAATGGAAGCGACTACTACAAGTGATGGAGAAGATGTGGAGAAATAGGAACCATCCTTCACTGTTGATATAATGATGCAGCCTCTGTGGAAGATGGTTTGGATGTTCCTCAATAATTTAAAAATATTACTGCTGTATGATGTGGCAAGCATCTAGGAATATACTCAGAAAAACTGAGGGCAAGGAAAGAAACAGACAATTTCACTCCAATGTTCATATTGGCATTTTTCACAATTCCTAAAAGACAGAAACTACACATGTGTCTATCAACCAAAGAATGGATAAAGAAAAGGTCATATATTCATACAATGGAATACTATTCAACTGTAAGAAGACATGAAATTGGAATGCATATGAAAACAAGGAATAACCTTGAGGACATTATGTTGAGTTAAATAAGCCAGGCACAAAAGGACAAATATTGTATGGCCTCACTAATATGAATTCATATGAGGAGTAAACTAAGTAGTTAAACTATAGATTATAGGTTATTAGTGATATAATATGGGTTAAGAAGGCATGCTGATACTGAATGTATGTAGAATGTTTAATAAGGTTGATTATAAATGTGTGGAAATGAATAGAGATTATTGTATCACATCATAATGAGTATAACTAATACTGCTGATGTGTAAATGTGATTATAGCTGAAAGGTGTAGTGTAGGGAGGTTAATGCCATTTGAAAGAAAGCTAGAGGATAATCTAGGGACTGTATAACATAGTTATTTCAGTATGATGAGAATTGTGGATAATAGTACAAATTCAAGAATGTTCCTCTAGTACAAGGTATTAAGAATACAATGACACATGGAAAAATACAAGTAATATAACTTTTAGGCTATAGTTAGCAGTAATATTGTAATTTTTTGCAGCAATGTCAAAGAAGATTCTCTATCAATGTGAAGGGTCAAAAATGGGGGTATATGGGTTATGGGGTTTTCCCTTTGAATAATGAAAACCTAAAATGAAATAAGGCAAAGAAAGCACTACTCTGTGATGAAACTGCAATCCACTGAATATATATTTTGGTTTGATTGTACAAGGCAGGAGACCATATAACACAGTGACCTCCATGTTGGCTGATGGACTGTGGTTAACAGAAGTGGGTGATGGGCTGTGGTTAACAGTACAAATATGAAAACATTCTATCATGAACTTTAACAAATATACAATACAAAAACATAATGTTAATAATAGGATGATTTGTGGAAAAATACACCAAATATAAACTATGGATTATAGATAACAATAAAATTATGATGATGTTCTTTCATCAGTTGTAACAAATGTGTCACAAAAATGTAAGGTGTTGGTGATTGGGGAGATGTATGAGAATCCTATATGGTTTGCATGATTGTTTTGTAAACTCCCAATATACCTAATAAAATACACTCTATGAATGCCCTGTGATGGTAATCAAAGGTCAAAGATCAAGCACATGGAATATGAAAGCCCATGTGACCACCTTTGGATTAATTCATACTTCTCCACCCAAGGATGTGACAATTGTGATTAAAATGGAAAACTGAGAATCATAATTATGAATTGGAATCTTCCCTCTGAAGCCAGTGCTGAAATTACAGGTTACATCCTTTATTACAGTATCGTAGAAGAAATGTTGAAATACGTGACTAGGTTATAGAACCTTTCATAGATAATGGGTTAGTTTGCCAAAACAAACAAATGAAAGAAAACAACTCTCATTGGGGAGCAGATGTAGCTCAGTGTTTGAGTGCCTGCTTCCCATGTATGAGGTCATGGGTTCAATCCTGCTTTCTCCTAAAAATACTATAGACATATATATAACAACTGAGGTGGGCATCCTGGGGCAAAGTCTTACCTGCTTTATGTCCTGCAATGGAACACCCTGGAGAGGGAGAAGTTCTGTTATCTGGGAGAGAGAGGAGACAATCAAATTCTTTTAAACAGTGAACCACTAAGGCCACTAGCAAGCACAAGCCCAGGACAAGACATAGGCCAGGAAAAGGCTGGGTGGATCCTGCACTTTGCATTCACCTTGGGCTGTGCTGCCCAGAAAGAGAAGCCCAGCCAACACAAAGTTAATTTTCAAAGATAATCAAAGGTGTTTTTTTCCTTAGATATGTTTGGTTTTGTTAGTTCCTGACACTGAAGAAAATCTGTCACATCACTATCTGAACAAAAAAAAACAAAAAACAGACATCTCAGGGAATAAACACCAGAGCTATTTTAAAATATTAAAATGTACAGTAGGCAACAAAGATAACAAGACACACAAACAGGTATTAGGCCTCAAGGCAGGGCCTTTATGGATAACGAGAGATGGTATGAAGAAAACTTCAAGACCTTACATCTGTAGAGGTAAGGAGCCAAGGTCAGTCCAAAGTGACTCAGACCCAACTCCCCGTGCTGCAGTTTTTCTCTTGCTTAAATACCTAAGTTACTATTTAGCATTTGCTTTGACTATGCACAAGCTTTTATGCATATGGATGATCATAAATAGCTAGTTATATAACTGTATGAGTAGTATGTTCAGGAAATCACACTTACACATACATTGCATGATCAAAAAATGGATGGGTAACTCCACCCCTGGGTGGAAAATTTACTATATTAATTAAGCAAATTCAAGTGAGGACAGCAAGGGACTTCTTTTGCACAGGTCCAGCCAACTGGTTGAAGCTGGTTTTCATACTTCATTGCTTCAGGAGGATATTCTTGACAACCAAAAGTGGAATTTGGCCAAAAGAGAGGGTTGCATCTCATTGCCTTCTAATTTACATACAATTCTTTCCTTTGTAGCCTAGCAACAGGGAGAGAAACAAGTTACTTTCAGGTATTCGGTCATCCTGCATCCATCAACTCCCTCCTTCTAGTTTTTGTTGATCTTATAGCAGGGGAAAGGGATGAAGCTCAAATCTTCTGTAACTACTTCATGCTGACATTATGGGCATTGATCTCTTAGGAAACTTGTAAGAGGGTGGTCTAAGGAGGAAAAGTCAGTCTATTAAAGTTTGTAATTGCTTTTGAATTACTGCATGCCTAATATGAGTTACAGGTGCAACTGCTAAAAGTATAAAGATAATAATTAATCATCCTAGGTAGGGGAGCAGCCATTTGGTAAGGCTAGACGGGTTCAAAAAAGAAAAATCACTTTTCTGTGTCATGAGGTCATTGGCTTTGTTCTTCAGTTTCTCAGTGCTTTCAAGGACTTTGCCTGATTGATTTACATAGTAACAGTACTCTTCTTTGAGTAATAAACATTTTTCTCCTCTGTGGCTGTTAAATAAAGTGCTCAGAGGTTTTGCAGCACTATTGCATTTAAGGAGTTTGTTTGTTTTTGCACTGTTAAGATAGAATCTACTATTTGGGTTATATCTGCTCCCACTTCCTTGGAGAGATCAGTAGCTAGGTACAAAGATGAAGCTGCAATTCCAATGGATGCTGCAATTCCTAAGAATGTAAATAAGGGGATTAATGGGATTGCTTTCTTTGTTCTGGGGCTAAATTGTGTTGTTACTTGAAAGGGTAAGGCAGTGCTATCATTCATAGCAAATACTGCAGGGAAAATATATCCAAGACTCCAAAGTCCTTTCCAATACTGTGGGAGGGATAGATAAGCAGACTTTCCACAAAGAAAATATATTCCTAATTTTGGATTTAAGCTAGCAGTAAAAGTTATATTTGTTACATCTTGTTTCCAGTTTTGCTTGCTTGACTGCCAAAAGTATGATACAAAAAGGGAAGCTTCTCCTTGTGTTAGGGCAATACTAAGCAATGAGTCTATATTTGGGTCATGGGATTGCTTTGCACTAGGAATTTCAAAAAAGACATGGATTTAGCTTCATCATAAAACATGTTAGGGTGACTTACATAGGAAGAGTTCAGTCACCTGAAACTTTGGTCATTTGTGGTGTTAATGTGGATGATATATATGCTTTGGAGTCTGCCTTTGATAATGGAAATGATGGGACCCTAACTGCCCTCAGCAGAAACCCACAGCTTTAGGAAAATAAACTCCCCTCAGTCCCTTTCTCCCCTCCTCCCCTTTTCTCCATGGAATCCATATCCTTAGGAAGGTAAGCACTCCCCACCTGCCCCTTTGAACTGGAATTTACAACTCTAAATAGATAATGACACTTTTCCTCCATAATGGCCCTCTGCTTTAGGAAGATAAGTTAATCTCACTCTTTTTGCCTTTGTAACCTTGCCTGCCCACTTGCTTAGGAATTTGCCTGCTTAGTGTTCCTATATAAACTTATGAAAATTGAGACACAGTGTTCAGAATTTGGAGACTGAATTCTCATCTGGGCCCATATGTAATAAAACTTTGTTCCTCCACTGCTCTGAGTGCCATTTTGGCTTTCTCATCATCTAAGTCTCATTTCTGCTGCAACATTTGGTTCCCTGACTGGAAAACCCAACTGAGCAGACCCATTGTGCCTCTGGCTTGGGGCTGATGGGCATGTCTGATGGCAATCAGTGAGGGAATAAGGTGGGTGCCACCTGTCCACATGATGGGACCTCCTTCTTAGGTGGTCCCCTTGGGCCATATCAACACACTCCAGCCTGACTCAGTGAGGAGGTGGACTGAACAGTGCCAGAAGACTCCAGAAAGGTAAGGCCCCAGGTGCCTAAGCCAGGTCCATCTCTGGATGGAAGAGGAGACTGATCACCTCCTGAAATCTCAAGTACCAAGATTCCAGAATAGGGCAATCCCTGTGGGAGGGACTGCATAACCTCTGAGTGACTGCATGAGTGAGTGAGGATGGCAGAGGCTTGCATCTGCTGTACCAGTCTGTGACTCCAAAGCTTTATGCTATTGAGCCCCTATGGGCCCTAACCTGTTTTCTGTGGCTACATCATATGGCATAACAGCCACCCTGAACACTGCCCAGGTGCCTTAGCCAAGAAGAGCCAAAGTTCTCATGAGAGACATGGACCGGTGGGCATTTGAGTTGCCTCAGAAGAAGCAACCCATTCTTTTGTCAGCCTTGCATGACCAACTCAGGATGAGGACTTCCTTCTGTTAATTCATGAGGGATGGACTCTAATTTCTGAACAATTGTGTGTGTGAGTGAGGATGACAGAGGCTTGCCTCTGTGATTCCAGTCTGTGACTCTAAAGCTTTATGCTATGGAGCCCACATAAGCCCTAACCTGTTTTCTGCTACTACATCATACAGCATAACAGCCAACCCCGAGCTCTGCCCAGGTGCCTTAACCAAGATGAGCCAAAGTTCTCACAAGAGATGCAGACAGGTGGGTATCTGAGTGGCCTTGTAAGAGGCAATCCCTTCCCTTGTCTGTCTTGCACCACTGACACAGGGTATGGGCTCATCACACTCAAAACCTACCATCTTAAACTGCATGCTCAAAAATTTCAAGAAAGGTTTTTCCAGAGATTATGGCATCTGGATTAGCCCTGGCACCCTCTGAACCTTGTGTGAAGTAGAGTGGCCCACTTTTAATGTGGACTGGTCCTTGGAAGGGACCCTTGATATAGCCAGGGTCTGTGCAGTGTGGCTGGTTGTCACAGGAACTCCTGGCCACCCCAATCAGTTTATCTACATTTACTCTTGGTTAGAGATAGCCCAGACTCTGCCCCATTGGGTTTGATTGTGCATTGGAAAAAAAGGGACAGAGCAGGATCTTGGTTGCACAGAGAACAGGGCTCCAGAAGCCAGTCAATAATCAAGGGTCTTCAGAGGAGGAACCACCCTCCCCACCACCATATGCTGTCAGTGCTCTAGCCTCTTTTCCTAACCTTGGAGTGCAGGCAGATCTCCCAGAAACACCTTCACCTTTGGTCCCTCTGGTAACATTGACCCTTCTGAGGAAAGCTCTGGAACCCCACTAGCAAGGAGCCTCTGGTCAGCACAACCTGTGTTACAGATACCCCTCTGTGAAACACAGGGTCTGGCCCTGATCAGCAAGAATGGGACCATCCAACCCAGGAGGCCTGTATTATACTACCAGCCCTTCACAACCACAGGCCTCTTAAACTGGAAGCACCACACCCCCTCCTACTCAGAAAAACCCCAGGCCATTATTAATCTTATGGGGTCCATTTTTCAAACCCATCATCGTACTTGGGATGATTGCCACCAACTCCTCCTGAGTTTGTTTAATATGGAGGAGAGATGAAAGATTCTGGCCAAAGCCCAAAAGTGGCTGCAGTACCAGGCCCATACTGGTGTCTTAAACCTGGAAGATTGAGCATGAGAGGCAGCACCAGAAGCCCAACTGAACTGGGACTTCAACACTGATCAGGGATGGGCTGCATTCCAGGAATATCGGGAAGTGCTTCTCTGAAGGGTGTGAGAAGGGGCAAAACAAATCACAAACATGACAAAGACAAATTTAGTTTTTCAAAAGCCCAGTGAATTGTCAGGAGATTTCTATGAATGGTTTTGTGAGGCCTTCAGAATCTATACCCCTTTTGACCCAGAAGCTCTGGAAAACCAGAGGATGGTGAACGCCACCTTTGTTGCACAGGCAGCAATGGACATTAAAAGAAATCTCAAAAATTTGAAGGGTTCTTGGGATCAATGTCTCTCAACTCCTGGAAGGCACCAACAAAGCATTCAAAAATTGAGATGAAGCCACTGAATGAGAAGCTAAGAAGCAAATAAAACATCAAGTCTCCCTACTGGGAAATCCTGACCCCACCAGATGAGAAGGACCACCTCAAAAAGGGGGGACAAATACCAGAAGGGTGTCCCTGGCCAGAGACCAATGTGCCTACTGCAAAAAATTAGACACTGGAAAAATGAGTGCCCCCAAAAGACTCAGGCACATAGAGAGAACATCCCTAAAGGGAAATACCAACCTGAGCCCCAAGACCATCTGATTGGGCTGGCAGGGCTCAACCTTGAATAGGGATGGCTGGGCTCACTGGAAATTGGCCCCCACAGGCCCATGGTCAAACTACAAGTTGGGGCCACTCCATGACTTTCATGGGGGACACTGGCACTGACTATTCTGTGGTCTCAACCCCTATCACCCCCTTTAGTGGAAAAACCACTAATATCATAGGAGCAACTGGAGACCAGTCAAGCCAATGGCCTTTTTGCCATTCAAGAACTTATCAGCTTGGTGGCCACAAAATGACCCATGAATTTCTGTACCTGCCTGAATGTCCACTTCCCCTACTTGGTAGGGACCTCTTAACCAAACTGGGAGTCCAGATTACTTTGAAACCTGAAGGGCCAGCAAGCTTAAGCCTCAGTTCTGGTCTCACTCTCCTCATCACCATACCCTGAAATGAAGAATGGAGACTTCATGCAGAAGAAAGTTCTGGTCAGAATACAGAAAAACTGCTGGAAATTTCCCCCCAGGTTTGTATGGAAAAAACCCACCAGGAATGGCACAGAACCATGCACCCATCATCATTGACCTGAAGCCTGGAGCAGTCCTGGTCTGGCAGACGCAGTATCTGATCCCCTGTGAAGCACAATTGGGCATGGTCAAATACATAGATACCTGAGGAAAGAAGGAATTCTAATCGAGTGCCAGTCACTCTGGAACACCTCATTATTACCAGTAAAAAGCCATATGGGACCAGATATCAACCAGTGCAGGATTTATGAGTCATTAATAATGCCACTGTCAATTTACATCAGGTTGTTCCCAACCTGTACACTTTGTTCGGACAGCTGCTGCCTGAAGCCACCTGGCTCCCCTGCCTGGACCTGAAAGATGCCTTCTTCTGCTGGCAGCTCCCCTCCAAGCCAGCCTCTGTTTGCCCTTGAATGGGAAGATCCCAAAACCTGGCAGAAAACTCACTTAACCTGGACCCAGCTCCTGCAAGGCTTGAAAAATTCCCCTACCATTTTTGGGGAAGACTTTGCAGCAGATCTTTCCATTCACCCCCAGGAAGACTACAGGTGTGTCCTCTTGCAATATGTAGATGACCTCCTACTTGCCAGTGAGATGAAAGAGAACTGCTTGAGAGGGACTCAGACTCTCCTACAACTCCTAACACAGACTGGGTACAAAGTGTCTTGGAGAAAGGCCCAGATCTGTAAACAGCAGGTCAAGTACCTGGGGTTTAGCATCACACAAGGGCACTGGATGCTTGAACCTGAATGAAAGAAAGTGATCTGCACCATCCCTACCCCCACCACAAAAAGAAAGCTTTGTGAGTTCCTTGGGGCTGCAGCATTCTGCCACATCTGGATTTCTGGGTTTGCAGCCATGGCCAAATCCCTTTATGAAGTTCTGGCAGGTCAAGAAAAGAGCCTCTGGCCTGGGGAGAAGCTCAATAGGGGGTCTTTCAAAACATCAAAGGACAACTCAGCCAAGCCCCTGTGTTGGGACTCCTGGAAGTAACTCAAAACTTTAATCTGTTCATGCATGACAGGAACAAAGTAGCATTGGGGGTTCTCACACAAACAGTCCCTGGCAAAGAACCATCACTTACCTCTCCAAACAGCTGGACCCTGTGGCTACAGGGTGTCCACCCTACCTGAATGCCCTGGCAGCAACCATATCCCTCATCAAAGAAGCTGACAAATTAACTCTCAGATGGGCAGTTCATGTTATGTTGCCACATGCAGTCACTGCCCTAATGAACTCACATGGACATTGGTGGATATCAAAATCCTGGTTCACACATTACTAAGGTTTACTCTGTGAAAACCCCAGAGTGGCAATAGAAACAGTGCATAACCTAAACCCTGCCACCTATTTACCAGATGAGGAAGGGGCTCCTGAGCATGACTGTGTTGAAGTGACTGAGGAACTTTATGCCAGTCACCCCAACCTCCAAGACAAACCACTCCCTTCCCCAGATCAGACACTATTCACAAATGGGAGCAGTTTTGTTAAAAATGAGGAAAAGCTTCCTGTATATGCAGTCACCACTACCGAACAGGTGGTGAAATTCATCTGTCTACCTTGGGGATGGTCTGTGCAATGAGCGGAACTCTGGGCCCTGGTCCGAGCCTTGCAGCTAGTTGCCAGGCAAGTGGTAAACATTTACACTGACTCTAAGTATGCACTTGCTACCATTCATATCCATGGTGCAATTTATAAAGAAAGAGGTCTCCTAACCACAGGGGGAAAGGAAATAAAAAATGAAGAACAAATCCTCCAACTGTTAGAAGTAATCTGGAAACCAGACAAAGTCACCATCATCCACTGCTGGGGACATCAGAAAGGAATGGACATGGTCACTGAAGGAAACAGATTAGCTGAAAAGCAGCTTGGCAAACAGCTGAAAAAACCCACAGAACAGAAGTCCCAGAATTGACACCACAGCTGTCCCTCTTAGGACAAGAGACTAATCAAATAAGCTATATCTAGGAATGACAGAAATGGGCTAAGAGTGAAGGGGGAAGCCAAACCCCTGAAGAAACTTGGCTGCTCCTGGATGACTGGATTTTTGTCCCAAAAGGAGCCACTCTTGCCCTCATCCAGCAATACCACTAACCCACCTGCCTAGGGATAATGCGCTGTAAGTCTTGCTCAGGAGATACTACTATATAGCCTGGCTAGCTTCTCTCTGTGCCACCATCAACAGCCAGTGCCAAATTTGTGCCAAAAAACAACCCTTTTCAGGGCCCCCATGCTCCAGCAGGTGTCCAGCACATGGGGATGGCCCCCTTGAAGATCTCATGGTAGACTGCACAGAAGTGAAACAAAGTCAGGGGTATAAATATCTGTTGGTGATGATGTGCAAGTTTTCAGGTTGTGTCAAAGATTTCCCCACTCACACCAAAAAGGCAAGTGAAGTGACTAAGGCTTTACTTAGAGAAATCATTCCATGACACAGGCTGCCACTGTCTATTGGAAGTGACAATGGCCCAGCCTTTGTGGCTGCTGTAGTCCAAGAGGTAGCAAAAATGTTAGGAATCAAGTGGAAACTCCATACAACTTACAGGCCCCAGAGTTCAGGGAAATTTGAATGCATGAATCAAACCCTCAAAGCCACCCTTGCCAAATTCTGCCAGGAAACTGGTCTCCCCTGGGTAGACTTACTTCCCTTGACCCTTCTCCAAGTTAATTGTACCTCAGGACACACAGGTGACTCACACTTTGAAATTCTATTTGGGCAGCCACCCCCAATTATCCAGGCCTTCAAAGGAAACCTCAAACTTCTGGGGGAGGCTCAGCAAGATTCCATTCTCCAGCAGCTGGGGAAACTAGCCAAAATACATAAGACTGTCTTGTTCCAGAATCTAATCCCGCTGGGACACCCAGTGTACACCCTCCAACCAGGGGACCTAGTCTGTGTTAAAGACTAGAAAAAAGATCCCCTTCAACATCCAAGGACAGGTCCATATCCTTGTAACTCCTACTGCTCTTAAAGTTGCAGGCATTGTCCCTTAGATCTATCATTCCAGGGTCAAGAAGGCACACCCCAATAAAGAGCAGGACAGCTGGACAGCCCAACCTGTACCCAGCCATCTCTTTAGAGTTCAAGTCACCCAGGATCCCCGAGAACTGACCTCATCAAATACCAGATGAATGGACCCCTGCTCTTGGTGGATCCTGTGTTTATACAGCCTGCTCACCTTGGTATTTGGAGTTGGACTTCCTGCTGTGGCCACTGCAGACTGGACTGTTGTGAAGAGAGACCTAATTGCAATTGCTTACTGGTATATAATAGGATACTTCTGTTCCTTGACTTGCTTGTCCTATCCTTCCTTGCCCCCTCCCTAGGAGCCAATACCCACCCATAAAATCTATGGCAGCTGCAAGTTAGTCAAAGCTGGGGCAAACAATCCATGCTGAACACTTCAGTCCCATTCTTGGCAGATGCAACTTCATCCTCTGTAATATTTGATGCTTGCAGGGCAATCCAAGATCACATTCCTTACACCTTGCTAGTTGCCCCATAACCCCATGTCCCCATACCTGCCCCCAGGAGAGGGAGTAGGGGTCATCACTATGAGAGACATGACAAACACCTCTGCTGAGACCCCCCAAAAGAGTGGAGGATTCTGCCACTCTTGGAGCTTGCTGGTAGGTGCCACCACTCCCTGGAAGGGGGTCCCACCGACTTCTCCATATCTCCTACAGAAAATCCCCAGCCTGGCAGGGTGTGGCATAGAAACCTGTGACCCTGTAAAACTCACCTTATTAAACATAACCACCAGATCAGAAAATACCTTTTTAAAGGCCCAAACAGGACTAAAACTAGGAATCAGAATATACGACCCATTGGGGCGGACTCAGGGGATCTCATACTGGTCCAATTGATCCTGATAACCCAACCTCCAAAGAAAACCCTGATGAAAAATATCAGTAAAGCTGCCCAGATGCTAAAAACTAAAGTTAGAACAGCCCCCTACCACATCCTTTTGAACCAGGTTCGAAATTTTCATCAAGTCCTCAATGAATCCCAGTCTGACATTGCTGCCTTCTGCTGGCTATACACTTCCTCAAGTATAACCATCTTTCCTGTACCTGTCCCATGGAACATAACCCTCCTGCTCCATGACAACTCTGTGGTGGGAAACAGGCCCCTCCCAGTCTGCATAACTGAACCTCCAGGAAAACTGGCTAACTGTAAAAACATAACTACCAGGTCTCCTTCAAACATCCTCCCTCTTGGAAGGGCCAACTGTAACACCACCCACCCACACAATGAGCCTGACTGATTGGCCACAAACTCCACCATCTGGGTCTGTGGCAGCAACAC
>JAQZBX010072986.1:0-14989 GCA_029593785.1 Cabassous unicinctus | reverse complement strand
TTAATAAATACTAAACTTTTATTATGTTAATTCTGATTTTTTATTTTATAGAAAAAATCATTATTGATCAATTTTAAGTATTATTTATACCCATTCCTAGACCAATTCTCCTCTGTCCCTTCTTTCTTCCCTTACCACATCCCTTTCCCCAGGCAACCATTATTATGAATTCATTGTAAATCTCAGTTTTAAATTCATATTTCATTAAATTTAACATATTATCAATTACAAGAACTCTTGTGTAACACTAAGTAAGAAAAATAGCAACACTTAAACTGCAGACATAGATCATATGATGCATCCCAATTTCAGAGTTGTTAAAATGTGAAGGAAAAAAAGCACATCATAAAATAAATGAAATGCAATCATTTCCCACACATATATGTAATTTTAATGTAAAGGAATCCTCTAAATATTTTTTTATAATTAATTTTAAGTTAGTGTTAATTTTGTGGTTTGAGAATATTGCTCCAGTCCATTGATGGAAGATGTCTGGTGTGTGCACTCTCTCTCCTTATTCTGTACAAACGCTATGCTGAGGCCAAATTATATTTATCATTCATTTCCCTCCTGCCAAATAATTAGTAGCAGCCATTTTCAGAATTAGTCCTATCAAATGCTATATATTCTGCAGTTAATTTTTCACCAAAAATCATTTTTGAGATCTTTTTATCGTAATACACATAAAACTAATTCAATCATTGTAACTGTTGTTTGGCATATTCCATGGATTGAATATGCAATACTTGTTTCTCTATTCCCATCCTGATGGATATTTAGGATGGATATTTCCAATGTTTTACTCTTATCATGATGCAACTAATACCTTTGTATATGCTGCCATGTCTACCTGTGTGAGTTTCTCTGGTATATATGCCTGAAAGTAGAATCACTGGATCCTGGACCTTGCCCCATTTGCTCTAGAGTGGAGGCCTGCCGGCTATAGTCCACGCACCAAGTCTGGATCACCATCCGCGGTTGCATGGTCTGTGAGCTAAGAATGGTTTTTACATTTTTTGAATGGATACATATTAAATGGCTATGTAAGTACCTACATAATATCATTGATTTTGCCTCTTGGCCCTCAAAACCTAAAGTATTTACTCTCTGGACCTCTAAGAAAAAAAAAAATGCAGACCCTTGTGATATAGGAACACTGTACTAATTTACCCTCCCAAGTGCAGTGCTTGAGAATTCCTTTGTCCTCACATTCTCACTTATACTTGATATTGTCAGACTTTTACGATTTTGCCAATCATATGGGTGAATGATAGCATTACTTTGCTTTAACATTCATTTCCATAATTATTAACCAGGAAAACCTCTTTAGTTATTTCTTGGCTGGTGAAAACCAGCAGGCTATTTCATAGTCCTGGGGGCACCAATTTATCAGCCCACAATGGAAATCAAGCTGAAGTTTGTAGTAAATGAGTATTCATAACTCTTATCTATTGTCCCGTTAAAATATCTCTCTCGTCCACCAGGTAAGTAGTTTGTATTTCTGACCTGACTGATGGCCGCTTGTTTGTGAGATTAATCTGTTTCCCTTTTGCCACGGATTTGGGAATAAGGAATACATAAGTCTTAACCAGTTAACTCTGTTTTTTTCCTCAGTGTTCTTCCCTTTATTATTGTTTCAAAGGAAGGCCTGTGATGTGAATACTGAAAAGAGAAAATGTAATTAAGTGTTCATTGTGGATAGTCTTTTTGTTACCTTTGAAGTACTTAAATTAGCACAACAATCTCTTGATTTTGCCTCTATAGTGGCAGCTTTTTGAGAACAGTCATATTTTGTTGACAAAAATGGCATTCCAAAGTGTAAATGAAATAACTTGATTTTATAGAATTCATTTAAAAGTGCCTCTGTGTTGAACATATCCCACTTTACACTGCTCTGATTACGTTTGACTTTTTGTTGACCTTTATAAAAATTGAAATTGTCTCCAAACTACAGGCTGCAAGACAGCTTAGGATAGTGTGATTATAAATGGTGAAAAGGAAAGGAGGAAAAATGATTATGGGGTGTTGACCACATTCCTGCTGTGCTTCTTGTATGCTTGAAAATAATTTTAAAAATAGAAGTTATTAACAAAGTTCACAGTGGAGAAAGAAAGAAGATTAAAGGTGACATTTAAGCTAAAGGACCATCTTTAAGCTATATAAAAGCAAAAGACAATAGTAAAAGAATACATTCTGAGAAAACAGAAAAGTGAATGATACATAGGATGAGTGTCTGACTATATGCAAAGCTAGAGAGATTGCAAAATTGGGTATGCTGCTGCAGAGAGAAATTCTCAAAACTAAAAAAATCCATTCTGAAGTGATAAGGCCACCCACTGGTAAAAATAAACTGCAGTCTGAATCACACTAACCCAAAAGTGAGTCTCACATAGAGAGGGTAAGAATCATAGTGGGTTGGACAGAATGGTTTGTGTCACAACAGAATTGGAGGAAATACTGAAAAATGGAAACCCAAATGCTTCAGGAATTTATTGAGTTTTACTGAAATTTATTATAGTAAATGGAAACTTAACCATAGCGATTACCCTAGCAAACCCTTAGCTCCAGGTGAATTGGGGCTTTTTCAACGTGAGGAGTGGGAAGAGGACAGGGAGGAATTGAAAGAGAAGAGGGGTCATAACAGATGACACAATAAGTGAACATCTGCTGGGATATGGGGTGCAGGAGCCACAGTCAGTCTGGGAAATGATGCTTTTGAAATCCACTAAGCTGGAGGCTCAAAACCAATTGTCTTTCAAATGTCATTCATAAAAATTCTAAGGGAGACTGCTCAGGCTTCCCAGTGACCTGTATATGACATTTTCTCACTGAATTCATTGTCAGTATTGAAAAAAAAAAAAAATCTTGGGAATGGGCATTAAAATTTGAGAAAAGTAAAGAATTAGATATCTACAATATCTTAAGAGCCATTACCTCATTTTCATTGAAATCAGCAATTCATAATGTATCAATACTGATCATAAAATGAGGAAGTGGATGCACTACATTGGTTGTATCTTACGTAGTAGAAGGGATACATGCATTGCATGTTAATATAACAGAAATCTATAGACCTGTTATGAATGCAGATAGCTAATGCATGAAAAAATGGTTATGAATTTCTTTTTCTAAAGCACTGCACAAACTAAATATGTGTTGAAATATATGTGCTCTTCAACAAAGCTCAAGAGGAAATGAGCAGTTGTCTCATTAGCCTTTTTCCCTGAAATTGCTTCATTAAAACAGTGATATAATATACTGTGCCATATTATAAATTGAAATATTATAAAAATCTGAATATCTAAAGAAATAAAGCAGAGTGGGTTGATTGCATAATTTAAAACTGGCAAAGTGTAAAGGTAAAAACATTCATATAAAAGATACAGCCCTTGTGATTCTATATGACAAGTACCTGTAAAACTTCTGCATTATATCATTGAAATTTTCATGGAAATCTGTGGAACACATTTAATGGCTAAAGAAAATCTTTTGGCAAGCCCATGTGGCACTTAGAGTTGGTAAACACTGACTGCAAGCAAGACTCATATGTTGATGTAATGGGTTCAGTTTATTAACAGGCATTACCTCAGCTTTCTATGAAAACAAAACAATATGAACCAAAACTCTCAGAGATTTGATAAATGGTTCTTGCTTTCAGAATTAGGATTTTTCACCCACTCCCATGACTTTGAATTCCATTTATTGGTTAAGTGGCTGACCTTCAAGCCTGCCTGTTCCCACAGTCCAATTCTGCGCAACACTGTGTTTTTGTAGGAAAACAGTCTCGTTGATAATGTAAATTAAATATGATGCAAATCAAGTTGCCATCCTCTCTTCACTTCTACTTCTTGATCGCTGTGGTTATTGGCACCAAGAACGACAAAGTAATTCTCGCCTGCTCACTGTCAGCTGCAGACTAACCCAGCCTCTTCCTGCCTCTCCTCATCTTCTACTTCCTTTCCAACAGCCTTGCCAAGAGAACACCTTCTCAAGGGGTCCTGCACCTCAGGAACACTATGACAAGATGGGGACAGTGTGCCATGAGCTAAAAGTCCACGTCCCAATAGAGTGTCAGGAGGAAACTCAAGTTGCACACGCACATTTTTCCTGTCGTTTCTTTTTCCGCCATCCCGTTGTCACGTTGATAAGACAGTGAAGCCTAAGCATTGAATGAGTGAACTTGGGCTTAATCATCGTTGAAATCAAACTTCAAACTTTCTCTTATATTATTCTATAATATGTTGTCTAAGACCCCTACCAACCGTTTGTTCTCAGTTCTGTAAGTTTGGGGCTTGCTTCTGGAAAGCCCTTTCAGCCTTTTTCCTAGCAAAGCCACAAGCTCTCCCTTGGTGAGTCTTAACTTTCCTCATCTATCATGAAAAAGAGAAGGTGGAAACAACATCCCATTTCTTCTCTCAGTCTTTCCTCCAAGAAGAATGTATAAAAAGGTACTGATTTTTTATGAATAAAGTGAGAAACATATATTTACATATATATGTGAGTGTATATATGAAATTATAAAATAACTTTTGTCAGACTGCACTTAGCACTGTCTCTAGAGAGTTACTGTTTCAATGAACCAGTTTAAAATGGCTCCATTACATGCATAAAAACAGAATATTTGAAAGGAAATGTCTAACTGAGATGAAATTATGTCATCACTGTGACTACTATACTCTCCCTCTCACGTCTCTGGACCTCCCTCTGTGGCACCTGGCTAGCCTGCCAAGGCCCTGCCTGCCTTTCCAACCTCCCCCAGCATCCTCCCTGGTAGCCATGTTCTGCCCACACTCCACTACTCAGCAGGCCCCAAACAAGCTACATGCTTCCGGGCCCCTATGTCTTTGCTCATACAACATGGAGTGCCTTTTTCACAACTGTCTTCCTGTCAAAATCGTCCTTTGCCTTGGGATCTTTATAGGTGCCTTGCAATCAAAATATATAGCATTCAGAAGATACACCCTGACCCATTTTCCCAGATCAAATTTCTAAAATCTTAAAACCCAAATGGTACAGAACTAAATTTGTGACACCATGATTGGGTTTAGTTTCTGGCTGTCAATTTTCACATCTGGGCAGCCATCCTCCCCACCCCCACTCCAATTTACCTTCACATTCCTACTTTCTCTGGGCAAATGAGAACATTTTCATGGATGGGGCTTGAAGGCAGCATATGAGCTTGGAGAGAAAGAGGGAAAGAAAGAATGTTTGGATGCTTGGTGGCCCTCCACACACAGGACCAGAAGGAGTATTGATAAAACACTGGGAGTGTTCTGAGGTCCAAGACTTGGCTGGCCCCACTTCCTATCTGGAACTTGGGGAAATAGCCTCAATGGGCAAAGGTCAGTGTAGGCATAGTTGGGTTTCTGCCTGGGAGAGAGAAAGCCTGAAGATGCCTCAAGAACAAGCACCCAGAATGGCAGATCTTCTTAATTTTCCTGACAGTTTAGAGCTAGTGTACTGTTGTAGGAACAACAGCCCCAGCCAAGACCAGATGCAGGAGATAGTGGGTTGAATGGTGGAAAAATGACCTCTGAACGTGACTTCATTTGGATAAAGGATCTTTGCAGATGTAATTAAGTTAAGGTTGTCTAGATGAGATCATCCTGGGTTATCCAGGTGGACCCTAAGTCCAAAGACAAGTGTAGAAGACAAGTAGAGACAGAAAAGGAGAAGAAACAGGGAGGAGGAGGCGGTCATGTGGAGACAGAGACAGAGATTGGAGTTATGCAGCCACCAGCCAAGGAGCAGAGCCCCTGGAGGCAGAGCACGAGCGGCCGTAAAAGGCATGGAAGGACCCTCCCCTAAAGTCTTCGGAGGAAGCTCAGCCCTGCCAGTGCCTGAATTTCAGACTTCTGGCCTCTGGAAGCATGAGAGAATACATTTCTGTTGTTTGAAGCCACCAAGTTTGTGTGATTTGTTACGGCAGCCCTAGGAAAACTAATACTTAGTGTATCACTGCAAAATAGATTTCTTATCAGGATTTTCAGGGGCTGAGGTGGTGACCCATTCAGCAGAGAGAAAGCCGGGAGACCCCAAAACAAGCACCATCACTGCCCTGCTTGTGGAATGAAGGTACATGGACCACGGTGGACCAGACACTGGATGACATGCACGTCCTTGAAATTAGTTCACCCTTAAAAGAAAAAGAACGTGGACTCAAAAGTAACTCAGGCTTCCATGACCAAACTGAATTGATATAGCAAGTTGACATTTTGAGACATCAGCAGAAATAGAGGGCTTATGAGCTCACTCGAATTCATTTCGAATTGTTTTAGTTTTGGCCACCTAAGTTTATGTCTATTTATTTTCATATAGACTATATTGCTAAAAGCTGCTGGAAATAATATACCAGAAATGGATTGGCTTTTATAATGGGAATTTATTAGATTAAAAACTTACATTTCTGAAGCTGTGAAAATGTTTAAATCAAAGCATCATCAGAGCTGCAGTCTCACCAAAGGTCGGTTGTGGGCAATCAGGCATAAGGCTCATCTCTCCCCTCTCCTCCAGGCCTCTCTCTCAGCTTCTTGGGGGCCTCTTTCCATGCCTCTGTGCTCTGCTGATTCCAGCCCCAGCCCCTAGGACCTCTCTCTTAGCCTCTCAGGTTTCTCTGTCTATGCCACCTTTTTCTGTGTATCTCTGTATGTTTCTCTCATTTAAAAGGACTCCAGCAAGAGGACCAAGACCCACCCTGGGTCACACCTCACTGAAGTGGTCCAATCAAAGCCCTCCAACTGAATCCAATCCAATCAAAGGTCCCATACCCACAGGAATGGATTGGCTTTAAGAACATCATCTTTTCTGGAACTCACAAAAAGCTTCAAATTGTCACAGACTATCCTACACATCAGGGTTGTTGGGGAGGAGTAAATGAGAAAATGAGCTATTGTTATTATATCAGTCATAGTTTCCAAGTTGGGGCACTGAAACTCAGAGTGGGCTCATGGCCACCACGTAGCCCATAACTGGCAGAGTCTGTGTGTTAACCATGGTCTTCTGGCTCTTTTCTAGAAACTTGTGAGCCTATGTCTTCTTAATTTGATTGTGAACTCCACAGTGGTCAGGGCAATATTGTCTCCATATTCCTGACCAGCCAGCACCTGACACATTGATGGAGCCCAATCAACTGCTTGTCACATGCAATTGACAGCATCACTTCACTGTCCTTAGAGGCTACCATCTGTCTGGTGTTGGGAAAATTATTAAAAATAACTCCTGCCAGCCCAGAAAACCTCTTCACAAAGGTAGAAGAGAAAGAAAACAGCTTTATTATTGAATAAGCATTAACCAGACTGTGATGCACATCACAGGCTAGAGAGACTGTCAAGACAAAATGAAATCTCACCCTTTATTAGAGTCAGACTGATACAACTTATTACCTACACATTCTCAAGATGAGCAATAACTAATTCTCAAGTAAGAGGACTTGGCAGCACCATTTTTAAAACATATTTCATCCTGAATTCAGCTGGTAGCTGAGGCAGCCATTGGTGTTAGCTAATTGCCTTTAGACAAAGGAAAAAATACAGCTTCTTATAGCTCTATGACAAGTGCTGACGTTAAACTCCCATCCTCCCAACAAAATGGGAGAAATAGGGAGGGAGGGACACTATCTTCCTTGAGGTTTACATTTCAGGAAGGGCTGCCAGGCCCTTAAAAAAAATTCTTGGTAAAGCTGATAAGAATCTTATTTAGCTTTTTAAAAGATTCACATACATCTCTAAGGGACAAAGAGAGAGCTTAAAATTACAAGTTTTTTAAAGGAAATGCTGTAAAAAAAAAAAAAAGAGAGAGAGAGAGAGAGAGAGGCAGAGGTAAGTCTCCTTCTCTTTGTTCAACCGAGAAAATCTTTTTTCTTTTTAGATTTGTATTTTCCCTTACACTGGGGAGATAGGAAAGATCAGTTAAATTAGGATGCAAAGCAATGCCTGATGAAGTATCCAATGAGTAATAGAAAGAAGTGATGTAAGATAGCTTATACTGTCAGGAGGAGACCTTCAGGTGGCATCTCTGAATTGGGCGTGAGGATACAGGAAAGGTGGATCTTCCTCTGATATTACCTTTTTATCATCAAGGTCACTGGAAGGGAGCTAAACTTGGCGTGCCTCTGAAGTATCCAGTTTAGAATATTGTCCAGTTTAGAGTAAGACTGTGTACAGGTGTTCATGGTTTGGCAGACATGGCAACCTCAGTAAAAATCTCTGTACCTTCTTTAAGTGATGGTAGGATCCCAAAGGACGTAGCTATTAAAAAGAGGGGTGTTGGCATTTGTTCTAAGCCAGGCGTATCCTGTCACAATTACATAATGTTTGAAGGCTTTTTTCCCCCTTGTTATATACTCATTAAACTTGGAAAAGAACTAGCCATTAACTTCTGCATAATAACCTCTCTGGTACTTAAAAGTCATTGCTAAATTGCCTTACTTTTCTCACCTTCATGCTTTACAGCCTACAAATGGGATTGTGAAAAGAAAAGTTGAAAGGAAGAATATAAAGTAGAAATGAAAATGATTATCAGATGAATGTGAGATTTCCTAGAATTCAAATTTGAAAAAGAATTGAAGTTAATCTATTTTTTTAAAATTCTGCTTCTTTGTTGTTTTCTTTCTTTTAACTTATTTACCCATTCCAAAAGAAGTATATCCACCCCCCTCTTTTTTTTTAATTTGGAAGATATCATGAAATAGAAAGAAAAGGGAAAATTCCATTGTTCCACTACAGGATGGCACCATAAACATCCCTGAATTGCTTCCTTACAGCATTTTTTCTGTTTTTCTTTTTTGTACATAGTTACTCTTGTACAATAGATAGATAGATAGATAGATAGATAGATATAAATGATTAGATAGATAGATAGATGATACAAATATTGGAATGTAAGCATTTTTCAATACAGTTAAAATTGATGAGTGCATTACCATAGTTATCTATTGCTATGTAACAAATTGTCCCACAACTAAAAGCTCACAATAATAACTTTATTTTCTTACATAGTTTCTGTGGGTCAGGAATCTGGGTGGTTCTGATTAGAGTGTCTCATAGGTTACAGTCATGACTGTTTGGGATTTCAGTCATCTGAAGACTTTACTGGGGCTTGAATATCCACTTCCAAGATGGGTCACTCACATGACTGTTGGAGGGAGACTTCATTTCCCTGATGGCTGTTGGCAGGAGGCCTCAGTTCATCCCCACATGGGCCTCTCCATGGGGCTACCTTTGTGTCCTAATAACACAGCAACTGACTTCCACCAGAGCAGGTGATCCAAGGATATAGCCTAGCCTTATAAGCCACACACCATCCTTTTCATCACTTACTGGTTACACGTCAGTCCCATTCAGTGTGGGAGGGGACTAAACAAGGCGTGAATACCAGAAGGTAGGGGATCACTGGGAGCCATTTTGGAGTCCAGCTGCACCAGTGGGAATTTTTAATGCCTGCATGAATTCATAACATATATCTCTGTAATTGTGTTAACTATTTACACAAGGTTATATATTTATATTATTTCCAATATTTCATTTTTATAAATAACACTCTAACAGGTATCTTTGTATATTAAGCTTTTCATCAATACTTCAGATTGGATTCTTCGGATTCAGTCTCAGAAGTGGAATTGTTGAGTCAGGAAAAAATTTTGTTTCCTTAATTTCTTTTTAAATAGACTTCATAAAGCAAATTAATATTTTATATTGTCTGTTTCAATTAACATATTCATTTCCTTTATTGTATTTGTGATAAACACCTTAAAATGGATATGTAAGGCTGAACAACTGCATGTTTATTTTTCATTTAATGCATTCCAGATACAGTATATTTTAGGTAGATATCTAGCCTATGCATATAATAGTTTAATACTTACGGCATGTGGGTTTTTTCATTGTTATTTAACCATTTTGTAGATCCTCCTGAGTTTGTTTGTTGCTGTTATTTTGGACAACTTAGAACTTGATGAAGATCTAAAGAAGCTTAAACAAGTAAGTAATGTATGGAGGATTTCTTTTTGATCTACATTTTATAAATAAGGGCAAAATATGTGCTTACAGATAATATTAAGGTAGTTTAAACTTGCAAAAAAAGAAATAGAATTTAATAAATAAAGGCAGTTCCAAGTAGGTAGTTTTCTTTTTATTTTAGCTTTTATCCAATATCAACAAAGGAAATTTTTATTGCTCTATAATTATCCTGGGAATAGTTTTATATTATTTATTTAGAGAAATAGTAAGATGGACATAGTATAATAAATTGGATTTGGAGACTATTCTCCTTCTGCCATTAAATGAAGGTTGTTTGGAAATGAAATGCCTTAAGGCCAGATTGCCATTTTGCATAATTGTATCAGGTCATCATCATCATAAAAATATTACACATCAACTCGCTTGTCCTCTAGACACTAAAAGAGAATTTAGTCTGGGTTCCATCATGATTATAAGAAATAGACTACAATAATTGATCAAACATGTGCCCAGTTATGTATGAAAACAGACAAGGCATTTTAACATAGAAAATCATGGGGGAAAAAAAAGGAAATGTGTGAAAGTTATGTTATAGGTGGCAAAAAGAATACTGGCATGATCAACTATGCCCTTAGTTTTGGTTACATGGAGTATGCTTGGGATATTTGGCTGTATCCAAGAGTATGACTCTTTAGAAGTGGATTTGATATTCTTGGATCACTTACTCTAACACTATGAGAATAGTTGAAATGTTAACAAAGAGAATCAAGGCTCTAAAACAAATCCAATCTGAAATTATACAAAGGCCCTACACACTCAGATTTTTCAAATGGCATCTGAGTTGTCTATTTTTAACAAAGCAAAGACATGCGTCTTTGTTTATCATTTTTATCTTTAACAGTCAATTTCAGCATATCATCTTAGTACTCGTTTAGCCCCAAAGCCTATGATCTTAACCAAGAATTGTCAATAAGTAAAGAAAAGAAAACAGTATTTAACATAAAGATTCCTTCTGTGAACATTCAAAGAGTTTTAAGTTCTTTCCTATCCTGCAACTAGGCAGGCAACAGAGCTGTCTGGTATGGCAGAGATTATTTCTTCCAGATCTTTTCAATTAGTGGCAACAGTGATAATTTTTTTTTCAAATGAAAGTTGAGAAGGCCTTTTCTACCATTGATGCAAAAACTTTCCGTGGCTTCTGTTGGTAATAAGCAATATAATAAGAGCAATCAAGTGAAATCTCACCAACCATATAATTAAACATAATAAATAAAATCCTGCCATTGTATAACCATCTGAGTTTAGAATTTACAAATGTGATGTTTAGAGATGTAAATTTTCCTATATTCCATGTTTACTATCCATAAGTTTTTAATATCCCCTGATAAGGAACTTTAAAATATATATTCTATAGATAAAATGAAAAATATTCTATTTTTTCTAACTGGTTCTTATCCCAGGTTCAATCTGGTTTTATTTTTTTATTTATTTTTTATTTTTTTATTTTATACATACATATTAATCTTCATTTTATTTGCTAAAACCTTTTTTGCATGTAACTAAAGAAAATCAATAGCAAATTATTTTAGCAGGTGTAAGTTAACATGCAATCATTTCATACAATCATTTTATCATTTATTATTATTCATTTAACATATTTTCAAATTTTCACTTATAAATATTTTGAAATGAGTCTCCCATTTATAAAATTTACCATATTTTTAAAAACTTCATCAAAATAAATTTCCATGGGACTACTGAGACAAAAGATATGAATAATTGCATAATAATTTAAAACTATTGACAATTAGCCTTCCAATTTGCTTTTATCAATATTTATTAAAGTATTTTAATTATATGAATTAACATATTTCCATAATAAATATCAAAATTTACAGTAAGCTACAGAATGAAAAATAAATGTATGTGAGATAGAGTGTGGTCTACAATGTGAACTATGGTCCATGCTTAGTGGCAAAGCCCCAGGATGTGTATATCCATTGCAGGTGATGTGCCACACTAATGGAAGATGTTTATGTGGTAGGTTTGGGAGGTGTGGGAGGTGGGGAACATGGGAATCCCTGTAATTTTTGTGTAACATTTATGTAATCTAAGCATCTTTTAAAATATAAAAATAAATAAATAAGCAACAAAAAAGTCAAATATACTTTACTATCATCAGTACAAAAAATTGCATATGATCATTTTAATTACATGAAAAAGAAAGGAGGTAATGTTGCAAATTTGAATTTTATTAGAAATCTCTACTATAGTCTTATAATTTTAGCATCAATTAAAAATAATAATTCAATTTATACATATATCTATATGACACTTAATTTCTGGAACACCATGTTGGCAACTAGCAGTACCACTATAGAATGTGATTAAGAAATTTTGAATTTTCAATCTGGTTTTAAATAACCATTAGCTAGGTAAAATGCCATATAATTCCATCCCACATTGATAAAATATTTTGATGCTAGAAAGCAGTAAAATAAATTTTTATGTGGAAGCTTTCCCCCCGAAGTTTAAGTAATTGAAACCTAATATTTTGCAGTGTTGATCTTTCAATATTTTCATTAATTTTCAGTCCATATATAGAGGCCCTTTTCCTGACCCCAAATGAAAAACCAACAATGAAAAACATCAGAACTTTAATTGGCATCTGACTTTCTTCCTGACCACAAACTTTTAAAAAACTGTATAGCTCTTTGCTTTGAGTAGATATCTTTTTTTTTAAAGCCTTTTATTTAAGTATTTGCTAGATAGTAGCAATGCTTTGTGTTTCTGGAAATTCTGTATATCAGAGCTGATTATCCGATTCTGCTGGCCAACAGTTTCGAGTAGCCTCTTTGAGTATTTAGAAATATTTGAGCCTTGAAAATCCCAATGATAAATAAAGCAATAAATTCATTTTCATTAATTTACATAGATTCATCAAAACATACACACACAAACTGTCAAAGCAAACACATGCTTACACTTTCATACACTCATGCACAAAATAACGTGGATACCTGAAACTTTAGGCTGTGTTTTACAGCTTCTTTTAGACAACTAATAAATGTTACCTTGGAATATTTGTTTCCAACCCTTATGGAGTAAAAGGCATATAATCTATTTTATTATATTTAGATTCAGAGTGGAATGATGTACATGTGAAAAAAACAACTTTATTTTCTTTAAGTTTCAAGTCCCAGAAAAGACTTATGTATTCTGAATTTGTTGTTCAGTTCAAACTTTCAGTTTTTTACTCTACCAACCAATCTCTAGTTTCTTAAGCTACATTTGTTGAGTGCTTGTTCCCTGGCAGGTACTATTATTATATGTATTTTATATTTATTAATGTATTAAATTTTCATAACAAGTGTGTGTTACAAGTCTTATTATTATATCCATCTTACTGATGAGGAAATGGAGGCACAGAGCAGTTAAGTAATTTACCCAAGGTCACACAGATAATAAATGGCATCACTAGGATTAAACTCAGGTAATTTGAATCAAAAGCCCAGGTTCTTAAACTCTAAACTAGGTTCAGTCAAAGCTAAAGCTTTATCAATAGCAAACATGTCATGCATGAATTAAACTGTTAAATACTTGTACTTGTTTATTTAATCCTGAATAATGTCATTATAGTCACCAAATGACTTTTGAAGTGAGAGGCAGTTTTCTGAGAAATGGAGGTGAATAAAGCAAACCAATCATTAAAACTATCCAAAAGAATGATTTGTTTTCCCTTATAAACCAGATGATCTAATAGAGTCACCAGAGATAAGACTCTTACCATTCACTCCACACAAGTACAAATGCTGGTCAAGAGAACCTCTTGTTTTAGTCATCTTCTTGGAGTAATGATCCTTCCTAGACATGTGAATAAGATGCTCATGGCATATTAACCTTTTAGTGGAGCTTCTAGAGACTTTTAATGTATTTTATTAGTATAATGTTGAAAACAATTGTGCTAAGATACAAATGTTTGTTCATAGATCTTTAAAAGATTCATATATATCAGTGCAAGTTACTTTTTAAATGGAGTAGTCAAATATGCAACACTAAATGGAGCTATTAGAGAAATTCTGTTCTCATGTTCGGGAGAGGAAATTTGACTCTTAAGCTAGGCAAGATATGAGATGATGGTAAAAATCAAGAGGTACTGGTGGAAAAATTAGAATGGAAAAGGAGACGAAAGAAGCAAAAAAGTGAACAAGGAGAACACCCTGAGTTTGGAATTAAAGGAAAGAGGACAGACTATGAACATAACCAAGTGATAAAAGGGCAGGAATGGGACCTAATCTAGAGTTAGGAAAGTGATTAACTCAGATGGTCAAACATCAGAAGACACCAGAGCCTTTCAGTTAGAAGTTTCCTGAGGGAAAGCATGGTCTGCATGATGGATTGTTCATGGAATCAGATTCTCCTTAAGTAGAAACATGATGCTCTATATCACTTTCACATTATTTTCTGAAATAACTTAATGCCTTTAAGACAGTGGCTTCCAACCAGGGACCCACTGACCCCAAGGGATCCTCAAGGGAAGCAATGGAGCCAGCTGGCCGTTTTTAATATTTCAAGAAGCCTAAAGGGAACTGTGCAGTTACCCAATGTAAGACTGGATGTGCTAACTAAAGTGTGAAGTTTAATACTTTTAGCTGGAAATCTGTAAATTCTATGTGACAACATTTTTCCCTAATGCTAAAACTCTGAAGTCTCTTCACATATGCCTTCCATTATTTAAAAAAAAGAAGCAGCAATGAATTGCTTATTGCTTTAAAAAGGCATTTTGATATAAAATATCTTTTTCAAAGCATATGATTCAGAACAGAAAATTATAAAAAGGATCTTTTGGAACGAATAAGTTTGAGAGCTTCTGACGTAAGTGCCCATCCCACCACACGGTTCTTACTCCCAGTGTGCAACCAAGAGAATATTCCCTTTTATAATCCTTTCTTTTCCAAGATATCACACTGCTGCACCATGACAGTCACTAAGGTAGCTTTTCCTTTGTCATTATTCAAAATTTAAACTGTTCT
>JAQZBX010072985.1:0-14982 GCA_029593785.1 Cabassous unicinctus | reverse complement strand
GACAGGCAACTTCTCCCAGAAACTCATCAACGACCCTTCGTTGGACTTTCATCGGAGCCACTGGTTTGCAGCCTGCCTGTGGAGCCTGGACTTGTGCATCCCCACGGTTGCGTGAGAGACTCTTTTAAAATCTCATATCATTGACGGATATCTCCTGTTGATTCTGTTTCCCGAGAGAACCCTGACTAATACACCCCCCCTGCCCCCCCGCCACACACACACACACATCAGGATTTTGTTTAAAAAAAGTTTTTCCATAATGTGGTCTGAAGTATACATAGAATTCAAACTCCACAGCGCCAAATCAGCAGTTCCAGACAAGAACTACTGACATTTGGCACAGCAATCAATTTGAAAAAGGCCTCAAGGGTTTTAACTGATCATAAGCAGAACTTGAAGGAACTAAGGTTCATGAAAATTCAGGCTGCAGGAATATCATGACCAGATCAAAAGGAGATCATAATCCCATGGTATTTGACTCTGGCCAGACTACAGCAGGAATGAGTCCAATTCTGGGCATCACATTTTAATTGATCATTGATTTGAAAAGAAAAGAAAAAAAAACAAAACAATACAGCTGGAATAGGAGGGGAAAGGACAAAAAGAGGAGAGGCCCAGATACAAAGTTTTCTGAGGAAAATCCCTGAGGGAATTAGAGAAGCAAAGACACTGGAGGGGCATTCAAATAGGTGAAGGACTTTTCCTTTGAAGAGGGGGTGAGCTCATTCTGGGTTAGCCCCAAGGCAGACTTGGGAACAGCAAGTGACCACAGACAGTGGCTGGTTTTGCTGCTAAGCAGAAGGAAAGGGAGAGCAGCATTCCCTTTTTACAGCTGTTCTGGAATCTAAGGATGTGAGCCTGGAACTGCCTGGGACCTCCAGGGTAAGCCTAGGTGTGAAGTCTAACCAAGAGGAAGCAGCGCTAATAAGATGGGGAGACCTAGGCCCTGATCACACCCTTTGAGATTTGGTGAAAGCTAAACCTAAGGCCAGTTGCCGGACTTTTCAGTTATATTAGACAACACTTTCCCTGTTTTGCTTAAGCCTCTTTGGGTAAGGTTTTCTGCCATCTCAACTGAAAAGAGTCCTGAATGACACAAAATCTTAGCTACCTTGTGAAGCAGCAAGTCCCACCTCACTGGAAAGGTCGAGCCAAGGGTAAATAACCATCAGTCAAGGACTGTGGGGAGTCCACACTGCACTGAAGCTGGGCCTACGAGACCAACAAGGTTATTTACAACTCCTAGGTTCTATGATTTTTTAAAGCCCCAGAGCAGAAGATCCCGAATCCGCAAGGAAAATTTCAACTATCTTCACAATACTTATACTTTCTAAGTATAACAGTATACTTAGTATTAAGTATAACAACATTGGACTCATACTTCAGATTTTCTAATATACTTGAAAGGAAGGTTTTACTGGTAGCTCTCAGTTAACCAGAAAAAAAGTAAACTAGGAAAAACATATGCATCCTGAGCATTACAACTAGTTGAGAATTTGTTTTATTAAAAGAACACACACACATGTATATTATAGACCCAGAAATATACTGGTTTCAAAAATAAGTCTGCTGGATGTGTGAGAGGGAAGCATATGGGAACTCTCTACTTCCTGCCTGATGTTCCTGTAAACCTCAATTGCTCTAATAAAAAAAGTCTGGATATAAAGATCAAACATTTTCTTGAGGAATTCTTTCGGAAATGAAACAATAACAACTGGTGAATTGTCATTAAGGTTTTTTTTTTTTTTTAAAACATAGAGAAAATGGATAACTTGGGGGAAGAAATGATAAGGCAAATAAAAATGCCATTTAAATTCCAAATAAAAAATAGCATGTTAATCGATGTAACTATGAAACAACTCCAGTACCGCTTAAATATATACTGATGATACACTGGTAATCTAGAGCTGAAAACTTTATATACATCCTAACAAGCTATTCAGAAAACACTGAAAAACCCAGTAAACAAAAAATGGATAAAGTGGAAATTAAGGCTTTCAACGACCCTATATTTTATTCTTCAGCTTGTACAAATCAACATTTCTGGTGGTTTTAACACCTGATTGCTGCTAACTGGGACAGGATGTTATTATATGGGACAGTTTGAAACTACCTCCACATAAAACAAGATTTAGTAAAGAATTTCAATGTTTTCCTCAAAATCCATTTAACTCATGATACCAGTGGTGGCTTCTCTGGGTCTCTAAAGTCAGAGTGAGTCTATATCTTCAGAGGAGGATTGTTAGCCGTTTGCATAACCCAACCCGACTATATTTACTCATTTATATTATCTAGGGGATTTCTATTTACTTTTCCTGCAGTTGATGTAAAATGAAAGGCTTTTACAAACAGAGCTAATGAGTGCGCTTTCACAATGGGCAGTGCAGTGGGGCGTATTCTCCACCTTGGCTGAGGTAATGGAATCCATGGCACAGGCACACGTGATGTGGGCTTGTCCTTGGGGATGGCCATAACCACCCTGGTTATAGCACAGGGTTTTTGAAGAGATCAAATAAGCATGTAAAACAAAACAAAACAAAAAAAACCTACAAAACATTGTGCAAATGTGTAAGTTTACCATTAAATAAAATGCAAATGTATCAGCAGAGCAGCCAGGCTTTTCAAAAATTCAGTTTGACCCAGGACGTGGAGATGTGTCTAAGGTTGAGGGTTCCAACTTCCCTTCAGGTCAAATAGCTTTGAAAAAAGAAAATCTCTCTATAGAGATCCCAGCTATTAATATCATAAATCACAGTGCCTGAGACTGGTCAGGCAGTCTGTTATCATGGAATGGGCTGGACCAGTGGTATGAATGGTGGGGTGCACACTTCTTACTTATCAGCAAAAACCATTCAAAGGTCAAGTCCTGGAGGGACAGAGAGGAGGCTGAGAGGGTTGGGATCAGAAGTATACTTTCTAACATATTCAAACCCACCAAAGCAGAAAGTTGGCTCACTAGACTCAGAACTGAAAGTGGCCAAGCATCAAGTCCAATCCCCTCATTTTATAGAGACAAAGGAAAGTCAGGTCCAGAGGGGTGGGATGGAGCTGCAATGTCAGATGGCCAGTAGCAGGTCTGGGTCCCCGCCCTGCTCTTCCTACAGTGCTCTTTCTGTAGATAATAACAATAGGCCATGTTTCTATGCTAAGGTCCTGACATAAAGCCAAACTTAGACAAGGGCTGGAAGAACGACCTCCAGACTGAATCAAAGGAGACAGGGACTGGCAGTGCTGGTGTGGTTATGCTTCTGGTATTGCTGTGCATTTGGATTAAGGAAGTTGGGTGTATGCTTGAGTTGGCTTTAGGAGACGGTTAACACTGTAAAGCATGATGAATCATTAGGAAGAAATCAGGTAAGAGGAAAGTAGAAAATCAAATGCCACCCAACAGCTGTGCAATATCCTGGATCACAGAGGAAAAGTTTACCCAGAAGCCAAAATTAGTGTTAGGAGATGAAATGGGCCAAAAGACGATTTCTTGTGAGGTAGCCCCAGAAACTTTAGGTGTCAATACTGAGGCCAGACCCAGCACAAGCCAGGACTTCCACCCTCCACCCCCAGGCTGGTCTTAGGCTGCATCAGATATTGAAACCAAATAGTCAGAGGCTGACTGCTTGGCCTGGGCTTGGAGAAGAAAATAGGGAGTGGTACCCCACCAGAGCAGCAAACAGGATTGTGAGGGGAGAGCAAAAGGGCAGGCCCCAGGGAGAATGGCAAAGACAGGGGCTGTCCCAGGTCCTCCATCTTAAAGTGCCTGGTCCAACTACAGGCACAGGCTGAGTGTTCATCAATCTGCAAGTCTCTAGACCAGCTTGGGACGTTTCCAGAGCTGGGTGATCTTTTCCACTCCTTGGTCCTTGATGCAGTTCCAGAGAACCACCTTTGAAGAGTCTTAACCAGCACTGAGATTTTGGGGTCCTCTCCTCTTTCTCTCTTTCTTGACCTTTCACTAGCTTTCAGACTTCATTCATTCTGATCCCAACTCACAATGCTAAACACTTTGTCTGAAATTAAGTTATGAATTTTGTAAGCAAGAAAAAATAGAGTAGATATAATTACAATAAACCCATACCCCAAGCCTGTCCATAGCAAGGTGAAAATGGGGGGATATAGGAGCAGATGTTGTTCAAGTGGTTGAGCACCTGCTTCCCACATGGGAGATCCTGGGTTTGGTTCCCAGTGCCTCCTAAACAAACAAACAACAAGCAAAATAAATGGAAAAACCAACTCAGAGGAGCCAGTGTGGCTTAGTGGTTGAGGCTGGCTTCCCACATATGAGGTCCCGGGTTCAATCTCCGGCCCCCAGTACCTCAAAAAAAAAAAAAAAAAAAAAAAGATATAATAAAACTTTACTGTTTTACAAGGTTGTGGTTAACAATGAAAATATTTGTAAAAACTGTATAAACTGTAAAGCCTACAAAAATATTACTTTCATTTATTTTTATTGGTGATCTAGAAATGAGAAATGGAAAAATGATTATCTGATTTTAGTCTAATTAGGATTCTGAGCATAAAACTGTTCCCTGTAAAAGATGGAAGAATCTTCTCTGTGGAATAAAGTATATTCCAGCTACCAGTAGCACTCCTGAGGTAAGGCAGTAAAGAAAAATGCAACTCTCAGGCCTGTATGTTAAGAAAACATAATTGATTTGTTTTTTTGGTCTAGTCTTGGTTTGTTTTCTTTCACAGTTTTAATAGCACTCATCAGATAAGCCCTAGGCACAGGCAGAATCGCACCTATTCAGCTATTTTGGGCATCATATTCTTCCAGTTTTGGCTTCTCCAATCCCACAGAAATGCCACACCATTCCTGAAGGCACATGAAGACCTTGAATTACGAGTGAATATTATCAAGAAACCATTATAATTATATCCATTAAGACTTCATGTTTTGACTTTTAGGATATTAACTCTCAGCCCTATCAAAGATGCTCTGAACTTGTCTCTCCCCATCAGTCCTGCTGCATGGCATTGCTTTCAGAAGTATTAACATTGACAGTAACATGTTCCTTGTCTGAGGAAGAAGATTCCTCACAAATGGATTTACTAGCTGAAGGGTAGGGAGGAGAGTAGAGGAGGAAAAAGAAGATGGCTAAGGTGGTTTACAGATAACAAATCATGGGATGGAGTTGACTGATCCATCTACGTACCTATGTTTCCCAAAAGATAAAACCAGCATCATGCTTTTTTTCCCAAGATCTGAACTTATCAATGGGTATCTGCACCATCTCATAGGAATTCCACAAATTCCAAACTCAAGTATCGTCTTCTCCCATCCTGAACGTTCCCTGGATTCCCTTCTATGACAAATAGCATCATCAACCATCTTGTACCCAATCTTTCCTTCCTTCAGTCTACTCCAACTCCTCTCCTTCCCTCCACCTACACCAGTTCTTACCCAAAAGAACTCTCAATTTTATTCCCTTTATTCCATTTACACTCCCAATGCCTTAGGCACCATGGCTAATATTTCTGTAGCACCTGATACTTTCTTTTTGTTTTATTGTCTTCTACTCCCCAACAGAATGCATACTCCATGAGGGAGGGACCTTTTCTGTCTTACTCGACACTTTTTCCCAAAACAGAACTTGGGCATTTAATAAAGCCTTCTCTAAAGAATAGTCAGTGAACATACTTAATATTTCAATGTGAATGAACTATGCATTTACGATACATGATTATCATTAGAAACATTAGCTTTTGTCACTTACATTCAGTGTGAATTAGCTTAGTCACCTTACTTTCATGCTACCTCTGCTGAGATTAGCCACCTTGAAGGAATGAAAGTTTCACTGGGGGCAAGAGGAACAGTCTGGGAGAAAGACAGCACTTTAGAAGAACAGAGATCTTATCAGGAAAACCAAGGAGCGTGCTTGGGACGGTCCTAGCAGACAATGCTCACTCAGAGCAGCAAAGAGGACAGCTACGAGGTGAGACTGGGTTACAGAAAGGAATAAAATATCTGCCAATCAAACTCTATGAATCTAAAAGGCAGCAGCTGAGATAATGGACTCTGGAGTCTGCCTGGCTTGGGTGTGAATCCTACCACTGTTACTTACTGGCTGTGCCACCATTGGCAACTTATTCAAGCACTTTGAACTTCTCACCTATAAAATAGATATAACAATGCCTAACTCATAAAGCTGCTATAAGGATTAAATAATCTTGTGTGTAGAGCATTTAGCACAGTGCCTTTGTAAGCACTTTTTATGTAATAAGCACTCAAATGCAAATATAACAATTACTATTATTTTTACAACATTATACTGTATTTATATTTTTGTTGAGATTTTTAGCTTTAATTTTTATTTTTTGTTATCCTCTAGATTCTATGGCTATTCTAAAATTTTGAAGTGGCTAAAAAATAATCTGATATCTGGATGGGTGAAGGGCACGAAAACAACAAAGATAGTGTCTCAATTATCAGCTTATGACTCAGAAAAAAAGAACTCATAATTTCTCTGAAACTCAAAGAATGAAGTAAATTGGGACCTTTCTAAAGTAGGATAAAGATAAAATATGATAATAAATTCCCCACCCAAATAACTGCTTGTTTTTTAAACAACAATATAAAAGCAGGAATCAGTTCTTGTCACATTCTGCTCAAACTCACCAACGGCTTCCCACTTCTCTGAGATTAGCAACTCTTGGTGATCTTCAAGGCCCTGGGGTCTGACCCCTGCCCACCTTGTTGATTTCCTGCTGTCCCTCCTTCTCACCTCAGGGTCTTCAGGAGAAACTCAGCGTTTCCCTCTGTCCCCCAGGTCTCCACAGCGTGGCTCCTCATTCAGGACTCCACTCAAACGTCCCCTCCTCAGAGGCAGCCAGCCAGCCCACACAATTTAAAACACCCGCGTCTCCTCAGTCACTCCGGGACCCCCTCATCCTGCTTTATTTTTGCCATATAGCACTCATCATTATCAGAAATAAATAATCACTACTTACTGCCTGCCCCACTAGTGGAATGTTGGCCCCATGAGGAACAGCCTTTGTCTATCTCATTACACTCCACATGTCCCCAGGGCTCAGAGACGTGCACGTCATCTAGTGTGTACTGAACAAGGCCTTGCTGAAGGAGTAAATTAATAACTACAACAATAATTACATCTACCATTTATGGTTGAGCACTTACCATGTGCTATGCATTGTCTCATATAATCTTACTTATAAACAAATCAATTTTATTGATGCATATTAATAAAGCGTAACTCCATCCAAAGTGTACAATCAATGGTATGTGGTATAATAACATCGTTGTACATTCATAACTTCAACCATTAAGCAAAAACAGACAAACAAAAAAAACCCTCATCACCTCTCAATCTCTCTATGCTTCCCCTGCCATACACAGTTGCTATTCTGTTTCCGTCTCTCTAGTTTATTTGTACTTATATTTTGTAAAAACAGTCATACATGCAATACTACCAATAATCATATTTCACTTGATGATTCAGTATGTTATACACTTCCATGTAACATTTTTTAACTTTCCTTCTAGTAATATACACATCCTTAGGGGTTCCCTTTCAAACCATCTATCAGCACTGCTAGTTACAAATACTATAATGTGCTTTCACCATTTCTATTCATTTCCAAAGATGTCCAAACAACCATTTTACCAATTCTACACAGATTAACTCTCAGCTTTCCATTCTCTGCCTTCATTCTCTTTTCTGGTGACCTATATTCTACTTATTAACTCCATGAGTTTATAGAATATATTTAGTTCATAATAGCACAATCATACAGGATTTACCCTTTTGTGTCTGGCTTGCTTCACTCAACATAATGTCCTCCAGGTTCATCCATGTTGTCATATGCTTCACCACTTCATTTCTTCCTACAACTACATAATATTCCATCATGTGTTCACACCACAATTTATCTATTCATTGTTTGATGGGCACCTGGGTTGTTTCCATATTTTGGCAATTGTTAATAATGCTGCTATGAACATCAGTGTGAAGATGTCTGGTCGTGCTATTGCTCTCAGTTCTTCTGGGTATGTATCTAGTAGTAATATTGCCGGGTCATATGGCAAGTCTATATTCAACTTCCTTAGGAACTGCCAAACAGTCCTCCACAGTGGCTGTACCATTCTACATTCCCACCAACAGTGAATAATACGCATTCTTATCTCTCCATATCCTCTCCAACACCTGTAGTTTTCCATCTTTTTAATAGTGGCCATTCTAATAGTTATGAAATGATATCTCATTGTAGTTTGATTTGCATTTCCCTAATCGCTAGTGTTTTTTGCCATTTGTGTTTCTTCTTTGCACAAATGTGTATTCAAGTCTTTTGCCCAATTGTTAATTGGGTACTTTGTCTTTTCATTGTTGAGTTGTAGTATCACTTTATATATCATGGATATTAAACCCTTATTGGATATGTAATTCCAAATATTTTCTCTCATTGAGTTGACTGCATTTTCACCCCTTTGACAAAGTCCTTTGAGGTGCAAAAGTGTTTGAGGAGGTCCCATTTACCTATTTCTTTTGTTGCTTGTGCTTTGGGTGAAAGGTTTAAGAAACAACTGCCTACCAAAAGTGCTTGAAGATGTTTTCCTACATTTTCTTCTAGGAGTTTTATGGTTGTCGCTTTTATATTTAGGTCCTTGATCAATTTTGAGTTAAATTTTGTATAAGGTGCGAGATAGGGGTCCTCTTTCTTTCTTTTGGATATGGCTATCCAGTTCTCCCAGCACCATTTGTTGAATAGACTGCTCTGGCCCAGCTGGGAGGGCTTGAAAGCCTTGTCAAAAATCACTTAACCACAGATGTGAGGGTCTATGTCTGAATTCTCTATTCAGTTCTATTGGTCAATCTGTTTATCTTTATGCCAGTACCATGCTGTTTTTAGAACGGTAGCTAAGTAATACGCTTAAAGTCAGGAAGTGAGAATCCTCCAACTTGGTTCTTCTTTGTTAAGACATTTTGGCTATTTGGGGTCCCTTACCCTTCCAAATTAATTTGAATATATATAAACTCAAATAATAAATTTGGATTTTCTGTTTCTGCAAAAGGTGTTGGGATTTTTATTGGGATTGCATTTAATCTATAAATCAGCTTGGGTGTAAGGACATCTTAATGATATTTAGTCTTCTAGTCCATGAACAAGGAATGTCCTTCCATTTATATTTAAGTCTTCTCTGATTTCTTTTAGCAATGTTTTGTAGTTTTCTGAATACAGGTACTTTATGTCCTTGGTAAAGTTTATTCACAAATATTCTATTCTTTTAGTAGGTATTATAAATGGAATTTTTTTTCTGATTTCCTCCTCAGATTGCTCATCAACAGAGTAAAGAAACGCTACTGATTTTTGCATTTTAATCTTGTATCCTGCCACTTTGCTGAATTTGTCTATTATTTCTAATAGCTTTGTTGTGGATTTTTCAAGATTTTCTACATATAGGATAATATCATCAGCGAACAGCAAAAGTTTTACCTCTTCCTTTCCTATTTGGGTGTCTTTTATTTCTTTATCTAACCAAATTGTTCTAGCTAGAACTTCTAGCACAATATTGAATAACAGCAGTGACAGCATCCTTGTCTTTTTCTGATCTCAGCAGGAACACTGAGTACAATGTTAGCTGTAGGTTTTTCATATATGCACTTTACCATATTGAGAAAGCTTCCTTCTATTCCTATCTTTTGGAGTGTTTTTATCAAGAAAGAGTGCTGTATTTTGTCAAATGCCTTTTCTGCAGATCAATCAAGAAGATCATGTGATTCTTCTTCTTCAATTTATTAATGTAGTTTATTACACTATTTTTCTTGTGTTGAACCACCCTTGCATACCTAGGATAAAACCCATTTGATCATGGAGTATAACTGTTTTAGTGTGCTTTTGGATTCTGTTTGCAAGTACTTTGTTGAGGATTTTTGCATCTCTATTCATTAGAAATATTGATCTGTAATTTTCTTTTTTCGTAGTCTCTTGGTCTGGTTTTGGTATTAGGCTGTTTTTGGCTTCATAGAATGAGTTTGGTAGTGTTCTTTCCTGTTCCATTTTTTGGAAGAGCTTGAGCAAGATTGATATTAGACTGTCTTTGAACGATTGGTAGAATTCACCTGTGAAGCCATATGGTCTCGAGCTTTTCATCTTTGGGAGGTTTTTGATGACTGTTTCAATTTCTTGTGATTGGTTTATTGAGGTCGTCTATTTCTTCTAGGGTCAGTGTAGGCTGTTCATGTGTTTCTAGGAATTTGTCCAACTCGTCTACATTGTCTAGTTTTGGCATACAGTTGTTCATAGTATCCTCTTATGATCTCTCTTATTTCTGTGGGGTCAGTGGTAATATCCACTCCCCTTCATTTCTGATTTTATTTGTATCTTTTTTTTTTCCTTTCTCAGTTTAGCTAAGGGTTTGTCAATTTTGTTGATCTTCTCAAAGAACCAACTTTCGGTTTTGTTGTTTCTATTTTTTTGTTGTTGTTCTCAATTTCATTTATTTCTGCTCTGATCTTTACTATTTCTTTCCTTCAGCTTGGTTTGGGATTAGTTTGCTGTTCTTTTTCTAGTTCCTCCAAGTGTGCAGTTAGATTTTCAATTTCAGCTCTTTTTCCTTTTTTAATATAAGCATTAAGGGCTATAAATTTCCCTCTCAGCACTGCCTTTACAGTGTCCCTTAGGTTTTGATATGTGTTCTCATTTTCATTTGTCTCAAGGTATTTACTGAATCCTCTTGCAATTTCTTCTTTGACCCACTGATTATTTAAGTGTGTGTTGTTTAATCTCCATATATTTATGAATTTTCCCTTTTTCTATCCAATATTGATTTCTAGCTTCATTCTGTTTTAATCAGAGAAAGTGTTTTGTATAATTTCAATCTTTTAAAAGTTGTTGAGACCTATCTTGTGACCCAACATATGGTCTATACTGGAGAAGGATCCATGAGCACTTGAAAAGAGTATATATCCTGTTGTTTTGGGGTATAATGCTCTATAAATATCTGGTAGGCCTAGTTCATTTATCATATTATTCAAGCTCTCTGTTTATTTATCCTATGTTCAGATGCTCTATCCAATGCTGACAGTGGTGTATTGAAGTCTCCAACTATTAATGTAGATGTCTATTTCTCCCTTCAGTCTTGCCAATGTGTGCCTCATGTATCTTGGGGTACACAGGTTAGGTACATAAATTTTCATTATAGGTATTTTCTCTTGGTGAATATGCTCTTTTATTAATATATAATGACCATCTTCATCCCTTATAATAGTTTTGCCTTTAAAATCTATTTTGTCCAATATTAGTATCGCCACTGCAGATCTTTTTTGGTTACTATTTGTGTGGAATATTTTTTTCCAACCCTTCACTTTCAATCTGGTTGTGTTCTTGCATCTGAGGTATCTTGTAGACAGCATATAGAAGGCTCATATTTTTTTAATTCATTCTATCACTCTATGTCTTTTGATTGGGGAGTTCAAGCCATTAACCTTCAATGTTATTACTGTAAAGGCATTACTTACTTCATCCATTTTGTCCTTTGGCTTTTTGTTTTCATATATTACTATTGCCTGTCTTTTTACCCTTTAATTTAGTCTTCCTAATAATCTTCATTTCAACACTCGTTCTTCAAGTTTCTTGCCCTGTTTTTTCCTTTCAGGCTGTAGTACTTCCTTTAGTATCTCTTGTAATTCTGGTCTTTTGGTAATATACCCTCAGTTTTTGTTTACCTGTGAAGACTTTAAACTCACCCTCATTTTTGAAGAACAGTTTTGCCGGATACAGAATTCTTGGCTGGCAGTTTTTCTCTTTCAGTAGCTTAAATACATCATAACACTTTCTCTTCTCCTCCATGGTTTCTGATAGAGGTCGGCACTTAATCTTATTGAAGTTCCCTTGTATGTGATGCTTTGCTTTTCTCTTGCTGCTTTCAGAATCTCCTCTTTATCTCTGATATTTGTCATTCTGAATAGTAAGTGTCTTGGGGTAATTCTGATTTATTCTGTTAGGGGTACACTGTCCTTCTTGGATATTGATATTTATGTCTTTCATAAGGGTTGGGAAGTTTTCGGTCATTATTTCCTCAAATATTCTTTCTGCCCTTATTCCATTCTCTTCTCCTTCTGGGACACTGATAATGCATATGTTTGTGCATTTCATATTTAATGCATTGTCATTAAATTCTCTGATACCCTGTTCCATATTTTCCATTCTTTTCTCTTTTTGTTTTGTCTTTTCCAGTTCAGATGTTCTGCCTTTGAAATTACTAATTCTATCTTCAAGCAATTCAAATCTGCTGTTATGTGCCTCTTACCAATCATTGTGTCTTTCATTTCCATAAGCTCTATTACTTTTCTTTGCAGACTTTCAAATTGTTCTTTATACTCACCTAGTGTCTTCTTAATATCCTTTATCTCTTCAGCCACATTTTCTCTGAATTCTTTGAATTGGTTTAGGAGATTTATGTGATTATCATTGATTAGTTGTCTTAAATTCTGTATCTCACCAGGATATTTGGTTTGCGCCTTTGGTTGGGCCACCTCTTCCTGTTTCCTAGTATGGCTTGTAATTTTTTGCTGATGTTCTAGGCATCTGAAAATGTTAGTGAATTTACATGTTGGTCAATTTCTCTCTTTTGCCTAGTTTTATTTTTTTTTTTCAGGGCTCTTCTTTGACTTTTGGTTCCATTACTTGAGTCTCTAAAATTGCCCAGCTTAAGTTATCAAAATCAGGCCAGGGACTCACTAATGGGGCGCAGATTTTCTCCCAGGAGTTGGGACTAAAGAGAGATCTAAAAGCAGTTTTTCTCCTTGCAGTTTCCTGGCCAGCTGGCAGAAAGCACTTGTCGGTGAACCTTTCTAGAGAGGTGTTTCTTTCAACCTCCACCTGCCTGTTTCTGGTCTGGCCAGAGCTGAGATTCAAAGCAGGCTCTGCTGGCCGAATTCACTGTAGAGAAACTACTCTCCTTCCTCCAATGCACCCTCCTCTTCCCTTGTAACAGCCAACAGGGAGGAAGACGGCTGTTCCCTTCTGTCAACTGCAGTGAGCCGGGGGTTTTATCCAGGCTTAAGGTCTTGAGGCTGGGGAATGGATGCCCTTCTTGGCCACTGTGGGCGTTTAGTAACTCACATTTGTTGATTCAGTTTCTTCACCTCTCTCTCCCTCGCCCTTCTGGGGGTTGCGCAGCACTGTCCTGGTCTGCTGACCCCCAAAGCAGGTCCCTTGGACGGCTTTTGGCCCTTTCTCCATTGTTTTTATTAAGAGTTCAGCCCTGCCTGCCTACTCCAGTGCCATCTTCCTAGAACACCTGTCTCATTTAATAACAACAATCCTACGAAGTTAGGTACAATTCTGACCCCTATTTCACAAATGAGGAATCTGAGGCTTAAGAGAGTTAAACTATCGGCTTATCCAAGGTCAGACATACAGTAAGAGTAGGATTTGAAGCAAGGTCAAATGCAGGCACACTCATCCTTTCTTTATAGGTAAACCAGCAAGAAGAAGAATAAAAGGATACAGCATAGCTATCAGACAACCAACACTCCTGCCAGGGTTTAAGAAGACGATTGGAGCCAATGGTAGGCCAATTTGCTCATTTCTCTTTCTTATTCTCCTAAATGGAATGAAATGCCTAGCCAACATCTCACAGTTACAACAAAGGACCATCCGCCAACACTCCCTCACTGAGGATTCCTCACAGTGCTCAGCAATCACCACATGCAGTAGAATGATCAAAAAATAGAGTCCCTAGACAACTGTAACTGTAAGTTTATTCTTTTTGTTAATGTCAGGGCTTCAACTGATATGTTAATTTTTAAAGGAAAGAAAAAGGTAGCAAGTTACTGTTTGTTTATAGATTACTATTCAAAGATGCTGTCAACAAAGAAAAGGCAAAGAAAAGATGTTTAATATTTCAGAAATAAGAATGGAATGGTATTCTTCCTTCAGGTTGGAAAGGCTTTGTTAAAGTATGCTGTGAAGCAAACCTCCAAGAGAATTCCTTTCCTTATCCACTCTTCCTAAGTATCCTACAGAATTATATAAATGCAGTCCACCCAATATTTCCATGGATATGTAGATACGTAATTAACCAAATTACTTGTTTTTGACTTGCACAATAAATTGTCACTGTATAACTCAAGATATTTAAATAGGTATATTTATTTAATATACCTATTCTTTTATTTAAAGAAATATTACAGATAATGTTGAGGTCCTCTTTGTCCCTTATCTATTCTCTTTTTCTTTACAATCAGCCCAGAAAGTCAGGGCTAATATGAATTTGGAATATATCCCTCTTCTCCAAATTTAAACATTTAATGGATCTGTTCATTAAATACATCCATAATATATATATAACTTTCAAAATTTGTTTTTTAAATTTAAATAAGTGTGTCAAACTGCATATCATTCTAAAATTGCTTTTTATTCAATGTCATATTTTTTAGAGCTTTCCATGTTGATATATTGATGTAGTACATTCCTTTTAACTGCTGTATAATATTCCATCATATGATTATACCATATTGAAATGAAGACTATTTAGACTGTTTCTCATTTTTACCGTTATAAAGCTGCAGTCGGTATCCTTGTACATGGCTCTTTCTGCATGTATGTAATAATTTTCTATGCAGGTATATACCTTAAATACAATTTTCTGGCCAACGGGAATATCCAAATTGAGCATTACTATAGACTGCTGAGTTGGTCTCCACAGTGATTGTCTAGGTAATGATCTGTAGGAGCTGACTCTACTCTGGTCCAGGGCATATCTCAACCACCATCTGCCTGTAAGATGGTGAGGGATTCAGCCTGCAATCACAAAGGTACGGCTCATATGGAATTTGTCTTGCTCTCTTTAATTTGGTGCTGCAATCAACCCAGTCACAGATGGTGGAAGAGAAAACCAAAAAGTGACACCAACTAAAAGCCCTGGATTCACTTACACTTCCTTGCAACAGTGGTCTTTTGTTCTGAACTGTGAATAGCTCAATTATCAGTATTGCTATTATTAGCAAGTCAGCATGATATAAT
>JAQZBX010072984.1:0-14988 GCA_029593785.1 Cabassous unicinctus | reverse complement strand
GCGAGCCGGCCTGCCCTCACAAGGAGGTGCCGGGAAGCGAACCCGGGCCTCCCATATGGTAAACGGGGGCTCTATCCATTGCGCACACCCGCTTCCCTCAATGATGCTTTTTGTCTTAAGGTTTTTATGTCTTATTTTAACTGTTTGATTTCCTCTTTAGGCTGGTATTTGTCTGAAACATCTTTTTTCCGTTCTTTAGCTGTCAATATTTTTATAGCCTTATGTTTTAAATAGGTCTGTTTTAAATAGTGTGTAGTTACTTTTAAAAATATCCAGCCTGAGTCATATCTTTTAATTGAAGCACGTATTCCAATTATATTTAATGTAATTACAAGCACATTTGTGTTTATATTTATTATTTTATTTAAGAAATTAATTATTTGTATAGAGTATATTTTTTGGTATGGCATTTTAATATTGATATCATGCCCAAAGTTTAATTGTGGAGAGAGAACTTTATAGTTTAAAGAAACAAATAGAAACTTCCTGTTTAATAACATGGAGAGTATTTTTTTTTTTTTCCTCAAAGATTTATTTATTTATTTATTTATTTATCCCCCCCTTGCTGCTTGTGCTGCTGTGTCCATTCGCTGCGTGTCTTCTCTGTGTCTGCTTATCTCCCCCTTGCTGTGAGGTCTTGCTGCATCAGCCCACCGGGCCGCACGGGCCGGCCTGCCCTCACAAGGAGGCCCCGGGAAGCGAACCCGGGGCCTCCCATATGGTAAACGGGAGCTCTATCCACTGAGCCACACCTGCTTCCCGAGAGTATTTTTTATCAAGATGCATTTATTCATTTTGCATTGGAAAAATATTGTTTTAATTACATACGTTTCTTTTTGCTTTGGTATCTTCTCAGCTTTTCGCTGTGGCCTGCAGTTCTTAGGCAACATTGCCTCACGCAATGAAGAATCCCAGACTATTGTTTGGGTGCATGCTTTCCCAGAACTCTTTTTGTGAGTATATTGCTACAGAGTTTTCTAATTTCTGAAAAGATTGTTGTTACATTATTTTGAAGTTTGAAAACAGGAGAAAGTAACCTGTGGTGATGGCAGTCAAGGTAAGGTTATTCTTGGTGGTGGCATCACAAACTCATGTACTGACTGGGAGAGAGCATGAGGGTGCCTTCTTGGGTGGTGCTTACACAGATGAATACGTACCTGCAGATTCATTCAACTAGAACTTAAGATTTGTGCCCTCTGTTGGATGTCAGTTTTACTTGAATTAAGAAAACAAAGGTTATAGTTAAAGTAGGCAATATTGTTAAGGACACTGATATTCATAATGAAAAAAAATTAAATGTAGAACACCAGATATGGCATAAGTGTGGGCAGTTAATTAATAATTGATTTATTGAGCTCTTCTTGTATGTTCAGCATAATGTTATATGTTTTGGTAGGTAAGGAGAATTGTAGGATGTGGGTAACTAAGCCATTTAGCTGGATTGGATCATGGTAGTTTTCCTGGTAGTCTGCTACCATTTTTTTAATCCAGTTCTGTTGGTTCATAAGAAATTGAGCATTGAGGTGAATGAGCTGGTAATGGAGGCAGGATAGTGTCATAGAGGAGGCACTGTCTGGGGGTGGGAGTTCTGGCTTTTAGTCCAGGCTCTGTTGCCAGTGAACGCCTTGACTGTTGGTGACAACAACAGAACAGCAGAGCAGGAGCTGTTGTTTGAATGCCTTAGTTTGGGCATTTTACGTCTGTTTTCCCTATTCTTGACAACAGCCCTGCAAGGTAAGTGGCAGATGAGGGAACTGAACTTATGGCTGATAAATAGCCTAGCTGGAATATTAACCCAGTGCTCTCCAGATCCAGAGCCTACACTCTTCCTGAATATCAGACTGCCGGAACCCCATGCTGCCCTCCCTAGCTGCGTGTTCTGGCTGTCTGGGCTCATTGGTAAAGTGTGGTGTCAGGGTCAGATGAACTCTAATGTTACTCGGCTCTCTGCATCTATGCGAGGCTCTCAAATTCCTGCAAATGTTAGCATTGGAGGTAGATAAATGCCTCTTATCCTTATGAATAATAATTATTGAACTCAGGAGAAAAGAATTATGATATTCTAGCTACAGAAATAGCAGTTGCTAATATTTGAGAATTCATTGCTTTAAATATTTTGGGCACATATTCTGTGTTGGGTTCTGTGCTAGATGATTGGGTTACAATGCTACTTTAGAGATACTCATTACCCTCAAAGAGCCCATGCTTTGATGGGGTAGATAAGGGAATGGACAAGTACATTATAGTGTTAAAATTTAATGTAACCAGGGTAAATCCAGGGGGTAATAGAGAAACTGAGAGAAGCTGGCCATTGCATTTGGGAGTGGCAACAGTTTACATGGTGGTGCTACATTTAACTCTACGTTATCTCATTTGATCATCACAGAAGCTCTGAGAGTAGGCAGAGAAGGTCTTGTTATTGTATTTCATTTCTAATACCAGAAAACTTACTGGAAAAGGTTACGGGACTTCAGTCGATTTGTCTGTGAAACATATAACCCCAAATTTGAATTCCAACTTTGTGCTCTTAGTTACTTAGTCTCTCTGAACTTCAGTTTCCACATCCTAGTCTGTACCTGAGGATAACATCTCCTCCAGAAGAGGGTTATGAAATTCAAATGAAATGCAAAAGTCCTGTCACAGTGCATAGCCCGTGATGCAATGGACAGCTGTTAATTACTGGCCTTGCTGAAGTCACAGGAATGAGAGGCAGCTGCGCTGGGCCTTACATTGAGCCCTCGACTCCAAGTTCTGTTCTACCCACTCCAATGCTACCTTTCCTCCTAAAAAGTTAAAGGGATGCCTGTAGTCATTGAGTTATCATTTTTTTACCTTTTGATTTTGTTTTTCTAAGGAGAACAAGCATTTTCTGCTTTATACATTAATCTAATCTTTTTCACTGATCAAATGTTATTTTGCTTTTTGTTTCTAAATCATATTGGATACTTTTTAATGTGACTTTTATATTTTACTCTTTTAAGTTATATCTTTTTATAGTAAATTATGTACTTGCTTCAAAGTATTGTAATTTTTCATAAATCCTTAAAAATACCAGTATGTATTGAATTTGTTAATGGGATTATTTTTATTTGTGTTATCCTATTTTGCCATGTTTAGTATATTAGACTAATGAGTTCATTTCTTTATTTTGAAGGACTTGCTTAAATCATCAAGACAAAAAAATTATTGCCTACTCTTCAATGATTTTGTTCACATCCCTTAATCCTGAAAGAATGAAAGAACTGGAAGAAAATATCAATATTGCGATTAGTGTCATAGAAGCTCACCAAAAGCAGCCTGAATCAGAATGGCCGTAAGAATCTTTTTAAAATTTGAATTACTTAAGATGTTCTGGCAGATCACTTTCTTTTTAGATGTCTTTAAAAATTATTTTTTTCTTTCATTTCTAAAAAGTTATTTTTCCAGTTCATGAGTGAATTTGTGTAGTACTTCCTTCATTCAGATAATATTAATTGAGTGTCGATTGAGTGCATAGCAAATTGCCAGAGATTACTACTCAAAGAGCTCAGAGTCCCAGGGAGAGAAGACATACAAGTAAAGAGTTGAATTATGATATAAGAATTGAGGATCAATAAGTTAATATTTAACACCTGTTAACAGAATAAGAAAAGTTACTTGGCAGAACCTGGAGACCTTGTGAAAGAGGTGCAGTGAAGTATGAGTTGGGCCTTGAAGGACGAGGAGAATTTTTTTAAGATGGTGTATGGAGTTGGGGAAGGGCATTCTTAGTTTAAGAAAAAATAGTGTGAAAATGTACAAGGCGTCTTTGGGATTTATAGACCAGACCACGGTGGCTGCATTGATGGCACTGATGGCTCATTAAAGGTTAGAGGCTGATATATATCTTGTGGCCATTTGTTCAGATGACACATTCACTATCATTCTAAATGTCTTCCTCCTATAGCTTTGGTTGATTTAAGATTTTTTTCTTTGTCTTTTTAGAAGTTTAATAATTATGTGTCTTGACATGAATTTCTTTGGATTTACTCTATTTCGGGTTCACTCACCTTCTTGAATCTGTAGGTCAACAAATTTTGGAAATTTTCGGCCATTATTTGTTTGAGTATTTTTTTCAACCCACATTCTTTCTCCTCTCCTAGGACTCCATGTCAAAGAGGCAAACAAAAAAAGTCAAGGCCAAGGCAGAGGCCTGACCGATTGACCAATGAAAGATACAATGAGATATTTTTAGTCTTAGATAGTTTGTTATTTGCATGCACAGAGTAAAGGATAAGCTAAAGAGACCAGCTCCCTCTGATCCTCGTCCCGTATACCACAAAGGCTGACACTGAAACAAAAGTGGTTGGATGCCTGGAATGGGAATTGTGAGATACTCTGTTGCTGAGAAGCCAATTCTAGAATGCAGCTAAGCGGTTTTATGTCCTGAGGGAGGCAGAGCAGAAAGCCCCATGCCTCATCAGAACCTGGGAGGTACTGAGACATGAGCCTTCCTTGGATGGAGAGGCCAGTAGAAGTTAGCCACAGAGGCTTCAGGCCTCCCTTCGTCTCTTGTTCCAAAAGGATCTCAGAGCATTCTGCCAAGACTCAGATTAGCTGTGGTTCAAGCTTTTGCCTGTGTGGCCTGTGTGGATATGTATAAGGTTACCAGGGTGCCTGGTGGAGCAGTTTGCCAGCACTCTGATGATACAAATGGTAGTCTTTTGTTATTGTCACACAGGTCCTGAGGCTCTGTTCTATTTTTTTTTTTCAGTCTTTTTTCTCTTTTTCTGATTGAGTAAATTATATTGATCTTTCCTTAAGTTCACTGTTTCTGTCTTCTGTCATCTCTTCTATTGTTGAGACCATCCAGCAGATTTTTTTTTTTTTTTCCCCATTTATTAGATTTTTCAGTTCTATAATTTCCGTTTGGTTCTGTCTTCTAACTTCTGTTTCTTTGCTGAGATTTTCTGTTATTTTAAAGGAATTCACAGTTACTTGCTAAAGCAATTTTATGGTGGCTACTTAAAAATCTTTGTATATTTTCAACAGTAATTCCAGAACATTTTCATCTCCTCAAAAAAGAAACCCCATTATTCATTAGCCAGTCACTCCCCATTCGCCCTTGCCCCAGCACCTGGCAATCACTAATCTGCTTTTTGGCTATGATGAATAATGTTATAATGAAAATTTTTATATGTGTTTTGTATGGACATATGTTTTCAGTTCTTTTGGGCATATACCTAGGAGTGGAATTGCAGGGTCATATGGTAACTATTACATTCCGACCACCAGTGTATGAGGGTTCTAATATCTGTATATCCTAAACCAATGTTTATCTTTTTTATTATAGCCCCCCAATGGGTCTAAGTCACATCTCATTGTGTCTTTTTTTTTTAACAAATCTATTTTATTGATACATATTAATAAAGCATACAATTTATCCAAAGTGTACAATCAGTGGTATTTGGTATAATCACATAGTTGTGCGTTCATCACTTCAATCATATGTTTCCCCTGCTGTACATAGCTGCTATTTCTGGCTATTCTTGCACAGTTATGTTATTTATTTGTTTATTAAGCAGTTTTATTGAAATATATTCACTTACCATATGATCTATCCAAAGGGTATAATCAATGGCTTTTTCTCTTTTTAGCTGTTAAAAAGTCATTTATTGTAAAATTGTAAAATAAATAGAAAAATAGATTGAAAGAAATTACACATTTTAAAAGAGAGTGCAAGGCCAGGTTAGATTTAATATAATCAATTATAAAAAATAGATAGCATAGCAACAAAAATTTATAAATGTAAATAATTCAGATATAATAGAAATGAAATATAACATAGTTCTCATTTTTATATTATAGCTCTTTTGGACATAATGTATAAGAATGAAATAAACTATTGGTTTAGTTATTTAATTTCCATTTTAGGCCATAATTCTTTCTAGATAATCAAATTCCTATTTGGGAATTCTTCACATCTTATTGGAATGAATTACAGCCAAAAACAATTTGCCAACTCATAATTTTATGAGGCAGAAAAACTCAAAATCATGTTCAACAGTAGTCATGCTAAATCATTATTAATCCAGATAGATTATTTTAATTAAAGAGTATGAATAAGAAAGGGTTAAAGAAAAAGGAAGTGTCCAAAAATATATCTCTTCTTCAGCCCTCCTCAATTAACAGCAAGTATTTATTTTGTATGAAAAGAATTACAGAATACTGGTCACAGGAACAATTTGCTAGTTGTACTGAGTAACTGTTGTTCATATACTATAATGTTGTTATTTTACATTTATCTGGTCTACTCCAGCTCTTTTTTGGTTACTATTTGCATGGAATGCCTTTTTCCAACCTTTCACTTTTAACCTGGTTTTGTCCTTACATCTGAGGTGGGTCTCTTGTAGACAACATATAGACGGCTCCTATTTTTTTTATCCATTCTATCAGTCTATGGCTTTTGATTGGGGAGTTCAATCCATTAACATTCAGTGTTATTACTGTAAAGGCATTATTTACCTCACCCATTTTGTCCTTCGGCTCTCTGTTGTCATATTGTTCTACTGTCTTCTTCTTCTTTAGTTTGCCTTTCCTAGTAATCTTCATTTCTAAACTCTTCTGCAAATCTCTTGCCCTTGTTTTTCCCTTTCAGGATGCAGTGCCCACTTTAGTATCTCTTGCAAATCTGGTCTTTTGGTAACATATTCTATCAGTTTTTGTTTGTCTGTGAAGACTTTGAACTCACCCTCATTTTTGAAGGACAGCTTTGCCGGATACAGAATTCTTGACTGGCAGTTTCTGTCTTTTAGAACCTTAAATATATCATAACACTGTCTTCTCACCTCCATGGTTTCTGATGAAAGATTGGTACTTAATCTTATTGAAGTTCCCTTGTATGTGATGCTTTTCTTTTCTCTTGTTGCTTTCAGAATTCTCTCTGTCTTTGGCATTTGACATTCTGATTATCTCTGATATTTGTCATTATGAATAGTAGTTGTCTCAGGTTAGATCTGTTCGGATTTATTCTATTTGGGGTGTGTTGTCCTTTTTGGATATTAATATTTATGTCCTTCATAAGGGTTGGGAAGTTTTCGGTCATTATTTCCTAAAATATTCTTTCTGCCCCTTTTCCATTCTCTTCTCCTCCAATAATGTGAATGTTTGTGCGTTTTGTCTTGTCTATTCAAATCCCTGAGACCCTGTTCCGTTTTGTCCATTCTCTTCTCTTTCTGTTCGCTAGTCTTTTCCAGTTCAGATGCTGTTTCCGAAATCACTAATTCTGGCTTCGAGCAATTCAAATCTGCTCTTATGTGCCTCCAGTGTATTTTTAATCTCATCCTTTATGTCTTTCATTCCCATAGGGCCTGTTACTTTTCTTTGCAGACTTTCAAATTGTTCTTTATGCTTTCCCGTTGTCTTCTTAATCTTTCTCTTTAGTCGTATTTTAATTTCTTTGAAGTGATTTAGGAGAGTTGTGTGATTATCACTGATTAATTGGATTAAATCCTGTATCTCTTCAGGATATTTGGTTTGTTCATTTGGCTGGGCCATCTCTTCCTGTTTTCTAGTATGGCTTGTACTTTTTTGCTAATGTCTAGGCATCTGAATGTGTTGATGAATTTACTCTGATGGCTAATGGCTAATTTCTTTCTCCTGCCTATTGTGTTTTTTTTTTTTTTCCTCCCACAGCTGTTCTTTCATATGTGACTCAATTTATTCTCAGTCTTTAAAATTGCCCAGCTTAAGTTTTCAAAATTGGGCCAGGAACTCACTAGTGGGGCACAGATTTTGGATACAGAGAGTGAACAGTTTTTGTCCATGCAATTTCCAGACAGGCCAGCAGATGGCACTAGTCAGAACATCGTTCCACAGAGGTTTTTCAGTCTCGGCTTTCCTGTGTTTCTGTGTTGAATCTCCAGATTGGAGATTCAAAGTGGGCTCTGCTGGCGGAATTCATTCCCCTCCCTTTTCTCTTGAAACAGCTCACAGGGAAGAAGATGTCTATTCCCCTCTGAGTTGGCTGTAGTGAGCCAGGTGTTTTACCTGAGCTTAATATCTTGGGGGTGGGGGAGGGGAGCCTTCCCAGCTGCCACTGGGACTTGTAAACTCATGTTTGTTGTTTTGGTTTCTTCATCTTTCTGTCCCTTACCCTCCTGGGAGTTGTGTACCACTGTCTTGGTCAGCTGATCCCCAAAGCAGGTCCCTTGGATAGCTTTTGGCTCTTTCTCTGTTGTTTTTGAGAGAACATTCAGCTCTGCCTGTTAGTCTGTTGCCATCTTCCCATAATCCTTACTGTGGTTTTGATTAATGATGTTGACAACTTTTCATGTACCTTTGGCCATTTGTATATCTTCCTTGGAGAAATGTCTGGTTAGATCTTTTGCTCATTTTTAAATTGGGTTATTTGTCTTTTGATTGCCAAGTTTTAAGTGTTCTTTACATAGTCTCAATTGTGTGTCATTAGATATGTGATTTGCAAAATTTTTCCTGTTCTCTGGGCTGTCTAAACTTTCTTCATGGTGTCTTTGAAGCAAAGTAGTTTTTAATTTTGACGAAGTCTAGTTTATTGGGAAATGGATGTGGCTCAAGTGTTTGGGGTCCTGTCTACCATATAGGAGGTCTGGGGTCCGATTCCTGGGGCCTCCTGGTGAAAGGCAAGCTGGCCTGTGTGGCGAGCTGGCCTGAGTGGAGAGCTGGCCCAAGCGGAGTGCTGGCCCGCCCAGAGTGCTGACCCGCATGGAAAACTGGCGCAGCAAGGTGACACAACAAAAAGAGACACAGAGGAGAGACAATAAGAGACACAGCAGACCAGGGAGCTGAGGTGGCGCAAGAGATTGAGCGCCTCTCTCCCACTCTGGAAGGTCCCAGGATCAATTCCCAGGGCTGCCTAAAGAAGAGACAAGCAGGCACAGAAGAATACACAGCAAATGGACACAGAGAGCAGACAGCAAGCACAAAACAACAAGGGGGGCGGGGGTGAGAAATAAATAAATAAATAAATAAATAAATCTTTAAAAAAAAAAGTCTAGTTTATCAATTTTTTTCTTTGGTCGCTTGTGCTTTTGATGTCATATCTTTGAAACCATTGCCTAATCCAAGGTCATGAAGATTTAAATATTTTATAGTTTTGGCTCTCATTTTTAAGTGTTTTCAGCCATTTTGAGTTAATTTTTATATATGATATGAGGTTGGGCCAAATTTTATTGTTTTGCATGAGCATATTCAGCTGTCCAGCATCGTTTATTGAAGAGATTGTTCTTTTCCCATTAAATTGTCTTGATTCTCTTGTTAAAAGCCCATTGATCATAAATATAAGGTTTTTTCCTCTGGACTCTCAAGTCTATGCATTGGTCTGTATGGCTGTCATGACCACACTGTCTTGATTACTATAAATTTGTAGTAAGTTTTGAAATCAGGAAGTGTGAGTCTTCTTAACATTCTTCTCAAGTACTCGTGGATCTTTCTCCGGGATAGACCACATGTTGAGTCATGAAACAGATCTCAATAAATTTTAAAAGATTGAAATTATACAAAGCGCTTTCTCTGAACATAATGCAAAAAAGCTGGAAATCAACATCAGGCAGAAAAAGGGCAAATGCATAAATATATGTAGATTAAACAGCATCCTTTTAAATAATGAGTGGGTCAAAGAAGAAGTTGCAAGAGAAATCAGTAAATATCTTGAGACGAATGAAAACGAAAATACAGTATATCAGAACCCATGGGATGCAAAAAAGGCAGTGTTCAAAAGGAAATTTATAGCCCTCAATGCTTACATTAAAAAAGAAGAAAGAGCTAAAAGTAATGATTGAACTACAAAGCTGGATGAATTAGAAAAAGAACAACAAACTCTTCCCAAAGCAAGTGGAAGGAATGAAATAACAAAAACCAGAACAGAAAGAAATGAAATTGAGAACAAAAAAACAATAGAATCAATAAAACCAAAGTTTGGTTCTTTGAAAAGATTAACAAAATCGACAAACCCTTAGCTAGACCGACAAAGCAAAAAAGAGAGGAGATGCAAATAAAATCAGAAATGAAAATGGAGACATTACTACTGACCACACAGAAATAAATGCGATCATAAGAGGTTATTATGAACAACTGTACACCAACAAACTAGACAGTGTAGATGAAATGGAAAAATTCCTAGGAACATACAAACAACCTCCACTGACCCTAGAGAAAATAGAAGACCTCAACAAACCAATAACAGGTCAAGAGATTGAAACAGACATCAAACGACTCCCCAGATGAAAAGCCCAGGACTAGATGGCTTCATAGGTCAGTTCTACCAAGCATTCAAAAAGATTTAGTACCAATCTTACTCAAACTCTTCCAAAATTTGAACAGGAAGGAGCACTACCAAACTTATTCTATAAAACCAATATCACCCTAACACCAAAACCAGATAAAGATATTATGAAAAAAGAAAATTACAATTATTGCTGTAAAGGCAGTTCTTACCCATTTTGACCTTTGGGTTTTATCTGTCCTATCTTATTTTCACCACTGTTTTTACACTTTTAGTTACTTTTACTGATATGATCTTCATTTCTAGAAGCCTCTGTTTCCTCTCTTTTCTTTTCAGGCTGTAGCACTCCCTTTAGTATTTCCTGTAACGCTGGTCTCTTCGTTACAAATTCTCAGTTTCTGTTTACCCGTGGATACTCGCCCTCATTTTTGAAAGACAGTTTTGCCAGATATAAGATTCTTGGCTGACAGTTTTTTCTTTCAGTATCTTTAATATGCCATACCACTGTCTTCTTGCCAACATGGTTTCAGATGTGAAATCATCACTTAATCTTATTGGAGATCCCTTGTATGTGATGCATCTCTTTTCTCTTACTGCTCTAAGGATTCTCTCTTTATCTTTGACGCTTGACATTCTAATTAGTATGTTTCTCGGAGTAGGTCTATTCAGATTTATTTGGATGGGAGTACGTTGTGCTTCTTGGATATGGATATCTATGTCCTTCAGTAGGGTTGGGAATTTTTTTACCCTTATTTCTTTAAATATTCCTTCTGCCACCTTTCCCTTCTCTTCTCCTTTTGGGACACCCATGACACGTATATTTGCACATCTCTTGCTGTCATTTAGTTCCCTGAGATCCTGTTCATTTTCCCCCCATTCTTTTTGTTATCTGTTCTTTTGTATGTTTGCTTTTGGAGGCCATGTCTTCAAGCTCACTGATCCTTTCTTGTGCCTCTTCAAATCTGCTGGTTATATGTCACCAGTTTTGTTTTTTTTTAACTTTATTTTGTACGCTTAATAATTGAAAATATAAACAATAATTTAAAAAGAAAAAGAAAACACAGCTGAATAAAAATATCCAGTATATTTTAAATTTAATTTGTTGTGCCTTTTATTCCCATGAAATCTGCTATTTTTCTATGTATACTTTCAAATTATTCTTTGTGTTCACCTAGTATCTTCATTGTATTTTATTTTTATTTTATTATTTTATTTTTCTTTATTTTTAACTGGAGAAGTTGTCAAATTACAAAACAATCATGCATAATGTTCAGAATTCCCATACAATACCCCTTCACCAATACCTTACATTGTTGTTGAAATTTTGTTACAGGTTATGAAAGAACATCAGACTATTACCAATAACTATGGTCCATAGCTTACATTTGGGATATTTTTTCCATACCCCTGCCCCCATCATTAACACCATGTATTAGTACTGTGCATTTGTTATCGTTCATGAGAGAACACTTTCATATTTGTACTGTTAATCACAGTCTGTCTTCCACCACATGGTTCACTGTGTTATACAATCCTGTGCCTTGTACAGTCTATCCAAGGTGTACACTCAGTGGCTCTCACTTTAATCACAGAGTTGTGTTTAATCAGTAAATTTTTGAATGTTTTTTTGTAGTTGAAAAGAAAAAATCCCCTTCCCCCCGATTATTGACCCTTAGCATTGATAATAGTACTTTCTTTGACACTGATGCAAAACTAGTACAATTTACTCTTACATTAATTGTATTTTTCCCATGCATCACCATATTCTGACCACCTTGTAATAGTGATATACATTTGTTCTAGTTCATAGAAGAACATTCTTGTATTTGTACTATTTACCGCAATCCTCATCCACTTTTGGGTTTACTATGTCAATCAGTCCCTAGATTATTCTCTAGCTTTCTTTCAGTTAACATTTATATCCCTAGACTACCCCTTTCAGCCACAATCCCATTTATAAACCAGCTGTGTTAGTTATATTCACTATAATGTGTTACTATCAACTGTATCCATTTCCCCACTTTTACAGTTAAGCTAATTAAAAATTCGACATACTTTAAGCATCAGTACCCCTTCTCAGCCCTCATCCTATCTCCTAGTAACCTAGAGTTTAAGTTTTAACTCCATGTGTTTATTCTTTGTATTTAGTTCATGTTAGTGAGACCATACCTTATTTGTCCTTTTGTGTTTGGCTTATTTCACTCAGCATAATGTTTTCATAGTTCACCCATGTTATCATATATGTCCCAATTTGATTTCTTAGAGCAGCATAATATTCCATCTTATGTTTATACCACGTTTTATTTATGCATTCATCGGTTGATGGACACTTGGATTGTTTCCATCTTTTTGGTAGTTGTGAATAACACCACTGTGAACATTGGTGGGCAAATGTCTGTTTGCATCCCTGTTTTCATTCTTCTGGATATATTCTTTGTAAAAGGAATGCTGGCTTATACGGCAGTTCTATATTTAGCTTCCTGAGGAACTGCCAAAATATCTTCCATGGAGGCTGCAATATTCTACATTCCTACCAACTGACGGAGAGTTCTTATTTCTCCACATCCTCTCCAGCACGTATTGTTTCCTGTTTTTAAAATAATGGTCATTCTGTGAGGTATGAGATGATATCTCATTGTAGTTTTTTTATGTACCAGAGCCAGGGATTGAACACAGGACCTCGTATATGGGAAGCTGTCACTCAACCACTGAGCCACATTGGCTCCCTTGAGTTGTTTTTTTCTTTTGTTTGCTTGTTTGTTTTCTTGTTTTTAGGAGGCACCGGGGACCGAACCTGGTACCTCCCATGTGGGAAGCAGGTGCTCAACTGCTTGAGCCACATCCGCTCCCCTACCGCCAGGTCATAAAGATGTTTCCCTACTTTTTCTTCTAGGAGTTTTATGGTTCTATCTTTTATATTGAGGTGTTTGATCCATTTTGAATGAATTTTTGTATAAGGTGTGTGATAAGGGTCCTTTTTCTTATTTTGGATATGGATATCCATGTCTCCCAGCACCATTTGTTGAATAGACTGTTATGCCCCATCTGGATGGGCTTGACAGCCTTGTCAAAAATCACTTAATCATAGATGAGACGGTCTGTTTCTGAACCATCAGTTCAGTTCCATTGGTATATATGTCTATCTTTTTGTCAGTATAATGTTATTTTTACCACTGTAGCTAGGTAATATGATTTAAAGTCCAGAAGTGAGAGTCCTCCAACTTTGTTCTTCCTTTTTAAGATATTTCTGGCTATTCAGGGTCCCTTACACTTCCAAGTACATTTGATAATTGTGTTTAATAAGCTTCTCCCACTTTTCTCCCTTGCCAGGTATAGGGATGGAGCAATAATCCAAGCTGTGCAAGCTAAGACCGTCTGTAGTTGCCCAGGTAGACTGTTGAAGCACTGGCCCCCAGGGGTATGCAGAAATCTAGTCCATCCAGTCAGGAAGTGATCCCAGTTGCCCGAAGAGGCTGAGGGAGCCTTTCCCTCCTCTTGCTCCGTCTGGGGTGGGGATGGAGCCACAGATGTGTCCCAACAGTCCAGTCTTTGTGTACCAAAAGTGCTGCAGTTGCCCAGAGAGGCTGAGGGAGCACCGTCCCTCTTCCTGACCTGTCTGGGGTGGGGTTGGAGCCGTAGGGGTGCCCAACAATCTAGTCCATGCAGGCTGAAAGCGCCTGCAGTTGCCCAGAGAGGCTGGTGCCGGTCTCCTCAGCTTCCTCCCTGTCGGAGGTGTGGCTGAAGCCCAGGCTAGGGCAAGAGTCCGACCCAGGCAGAAAGAAGCCGGTCCTACTGTCGCTGATTTTCAATCAGTCCCGCTTCCCCTCACGCTGGGGGCAGAGTTAAAATGGTGGCTATTTGTGTCTGGCTTGCTTTGCTCAACATAATGTCCTCCAGGTTCATCCATGTTGTCATATGCTTTATGTATCCAGTGCATTTAATTGAGAAATGCATATATTTATTCATCTGTGTTTACTTTTTAGTTTTTAATTGTTTATATTTTCAATTATTAAATGTACAAAATAAAGTAAAAAAAAAAAAAGGGTGGCTACCGACGTCTTGGGCGGATTCAAACTTTAGCTGTTCTTAGTATTCCCCTTAGCCAGCCGAATTTACTAATCAGTAGCTGAAGTTGGTGCCTGATTGTGCCTTCCTCCCTGTTTTTGGGGTATGGAGCTTCCCACTCCAGCCAGAGAATTTATCCCAAGGCAGCTTGCACTGCCAGTGGAGGATGAGGACTGGCCTTTGCAGCATAGAGTGCTCTACTCACGAGCCTTTACTGCAGACAGGCAGTCTTCTCCTTCTGTTCTTTCAGGGATGTTGCAGCTTGTTCTTCTGGTCTCCTGGTCCCCCAAACACATGCTTTCAATAGCTCTGACTGATGACTACCTGCCCTCCTGGACGAGCTGACTCCTGGAGCGCCTGCCTCTCCTGCCGTCTTGCCTCCTCTTCCTGTCAAATGCTTTTCTGACCTATTGAGATGATCATGTGGCGTTTATACTGGAGTCTATTATTAAGGGGTATTATTAGTGATTAATTTTCTCATGTTAAACTCATCTTTGTTTTCCTGAGATAAATCTCATTTGGTCACGGTGCAGAATATTTTTTATACACTGCTGGATTCAGTTAGCTAATATTTTCTTGTAGTGTCATTGTCTGGTTTTGATATTAGGTTAACCCTGGCCTCACAGAATGAGTTGGGAATTGTTTCCTCATTTTCTGTTATTTTTGGAAGAGTTTGTGGAGAATTTGTTTTTTTTTTTTTTTTT
>JAQZBX010072983.1:0-14988 GCA_029593785.1 Cabassous unicinctus | reverse complement strand
TAATAGCTATACTATAATAACTCTAGGGAAGGAATTAAAGTAGAAGTGCCTTAGATATTCTCTGGTGCCTTTTTAAAATATATAGGTGTTTGGGGTTTTGTTTGGTGTCTTAAACATTATTTTATCTTGTTGATGTCTTGATCTTCCATAGGGAATAATTTGGAATTATGACAAGAGGCTGAACCCAAAAGGGAACAGTGAACAAGGAATTAACATAAAGCCTAGAGATAAGGGTGAACATGTACGACAATTACAGACTATGCAATTGATTGGAAGAAGAGAGATCAAAGTTACATCAACCTTAATCGTTTCCTACTAGCAGGGTCACCACAGCTCAGGCACAGCCCAACTCCCTAGTCAGTTAGCATCCCCCTAGGTACCACTAGCTTCCTGAATGTATTTCTTTTCTACTTTGTCCAGCACTTTTTATCCATTTTCTACATAACAGCTTTATTAATTCAGAGGAGCATTCTGCTTAAAATAAAACTTGTCATTGGCTGCTCATTGTATTTGGGATAAAATCCATCCACACTTCTTAATGTTTTCATTAACTATTGCTGCATAACAAATTACCATATGACTTCTTGGATTAAAATAAACATTTTATATTGCTCGTGATTTTGAGCATCGGGAATTCAGGAGGGGCTTGGCTAGAAGATTTGTCTCAGATCCACAAGGTATCAGCTAGAGGGGCTGGGAATGGAAAATCCACTCCCAAAATGCTTCTTCACTCATTTTTCTAGCACCTAGGTGATCCCTGGCTTCTCTCTCCACATGGCTTCTTGTCATCCAAGGCCTTTCCACATGGCTTGGGTTTCTCTCAGCATGGTGGTCTCAGAGTAGTCTTACATCTTACCTGTCGGCTGTCTTTCAAGAGGGAAGAAGTGAAAGCTTCCAGGCCAGTTAAGGGCTTCACCTGGAAAGGGCACATGTCACTTCCACTGTATTGTATTGGTCAAACAGTACAGGGTCCATCCAGATTCATGGGGATGGAGAAACAGGCCCAACATTTCAATGGCAGCGTAGCAAGTCTTATTACAGAAGAGCAAGAGGGATGGAAGACATTGCTGCAGCCATCTTTAGGAAATTAAAAGATTGGACATAACCTGGTTCTTGCCCCACCGGCAAAATTTTTTTTTTACTTCTTAATTAAGCTTTTCTTAATATTTTCTCACTATATTCTAGCAGCATTAGCCTCCTTTCAATACAAAGACTACACTACACCAACCTCTTTCCTTCCTTAAGACTAGTCCCTCCCTCTACTTGGAATTTTCTTCCCTAACTAGTTGCATGGATGGCATCTTCTTATCTTTGGTTTACATGCTTCAGCCTAAATTTTTACCTCCTCTGAAGATTTCCTAACAATTTCATCTCTCTTCATTTTACCACAAAGCCCAGTTCCTTATTAATGTATGTATTTGTACATTTTCTAATGTTCCACCTCTCCCATAAAACTTAAGAGACTTTAGAGATGGAATTAAATCTGAGTTGCTCACCAAAAGACTGATGATTAATAAATATTTGTAGAAAGGAACAAAGAATAGATACATTAAGAAAGGTGGTAGGGAATGAGAATTTCTGAATTTGGGGTATTCTGAGCTCATCGGGTCTTAGATCAAAGATGATCCAAATGAGGGCCATTTCTTCATTAGACAGTGATGATTTTTCTTAAAGGCTGTCTCCCAGCCTTCAAGAACATATTCAAGAGCAGCTTCTATTAATAGTAGTTGCAATTTCTATAGAAATTACAATCCAAGGTAAATTGCTGACAATGTTTAAGTGTTTTTCATTCCAAACAACCATTGAGCATACCAAAATTAGATATTTCTCTTTTGACAAATTGGAGAATTTCTTTTTTACTAAAATGTGTGGTAAAAATCAACTATCCTTTTTTTAAATATTTGGGAGTTATTTAAAATAACTATATCAAAGAAGCAAAGCTGAATAGTGAAAGGAGCACTGAAGAGTCACAAAGTTTGGTTTCATTATAGATCTTCTGCTGAACAGTTCTGAGACAAGTCTGCTCACAGTTCTAGGCTTTTCTTTCCTTTTCTGCACAATGAAGGCATTGGACAAAGTTGGTGCTTTGCAATCTGTGCTCAAGGAACTTTTAGGGTTGCACAGAATCTCCCTAGATCACCAAAGGGGCATAGGACAGGAGTTCTAAGAATTCAAACAGAGGAGCTTTTACCCTTCTGAGATATGGGATTGATACTCTGCTAAAAAACTTTTTTTGAAAAATACTGTAGCATGTTATTACTAAAAGGCAATTACTTCCAAGATTTAAAAGTTCATGAATATGAATTTCTTCAAGAAATAAGAATAGTATATTATATTAGTGTTCTTCAATAAGGGTAAACAATGTGGATAAGAGTCATCTCTGAACACTCTATTAGCACACATATCTCCGTGTCAATTAGGATGATTTCACCTGTAAGAGCCATGTGGAGGGAAGCGGATGTGGCTCAGGCGACTGAGCTCCCACCTACCACATGGTAGATCCATGGTTCTGTTCCCGGTACCTCCTAAAGAAGACAGCAAGCTGGTGTGATGGGCAGGCGTGGCAAGCTGACACAACAAGATGACTCAACAAGAGATGCTAGAAGAAAAACATAATGAGAAACACAGCAAAGCAGGGAACGGAGGTGGCTCAAGCAATTAGGCACCTCCCTCCCACATCAGAGGTCCCAGGTTCAGTTCCCGGTGCCTCCTAAAGACATGGCACACAGCAAGTGCAAACAATGATGGGGTGGGGAGAAATAAATAAATACAAATAAATCTTTTTTTTTAAAACAGTAACCATATGGAATTTATTTGCTCAATTAGCTAGACGACCCGAGTTGGTGAGGTGGGGGGTAAGGTCTTCAGCAGTATTGCCATCAGGGGTAGATTTATTAAGAAGTTATTCCAGCTTAAGCTTCAAAGGCAGTCATTGAGCATAGGCCCCGTCCAACTTTAACTAACTTTGTGTGCAACCTTTGTATTCATTTTCTTGAAGAGAACTTCCTGAATTCTTTAATCGTCAGGCCCCACAAAACCTGGATCAATGCCTGCCTCTAACATAATCTCCCCACAAGTCTCTCAGTGGTTAGCTTGTCTCCTGGTCACAAAATGACTTCCAACAGCCAACCAGGGTTATATGCCTTCTCGTTCACTTCCAGGTGTTGGTAAGAGAATTTCTCTTACAAAGCATGGAACATAAATCATTCCTTTGGCAAAGATGAGCTGTTTCCTCATCCCTAGGATGATGTCACGTGCTAACTGCTTTAAACCTGAGTTTCAGAACCAACTTATTGGCAGAAGGAATGGATATTGCCGAATTGGCTCTGACTAATATAAACCCACCTCTGGAGCTCGGGTTGGAGTTAGCTTACCCAGTGGGACATGAGCTACATAGAAGGAGGCTGTTACCTGAACCAAATTCAGACATGGGCTGACTTAAGCCAGTATGGAACAATGACATATGAGGCAAGTCTTGTTTTTTTTCTGGAAAAAAACTTTTTCTCTCTCAAGATAGAACCATGGGAAACCAGACTTACTCTCTCCCTCACTTGATTCTCATTCTCTCATTCTCTCTCTCTCTCTCTCTCTCTCTCTCTCTCACTCTCATCTGGTGAGCATGAACATGGAACTACATTACCCCAGTGGCTGCTGGCAGCCACATACCTAGTAATAGGCTAAATTAAGACAAGTACAGAGAAATAGATCTAGAGCTGTTGTTTTCTGTCCTAAATCCAGTCAACTACTACGCTTCCAATTATGTGAACCATCAAAAATTCTTATTTTTAAGCAATTTCAAATTCACTTTCTGCTATTTGCAAACAAACACAATCTAATATATTCATTTAACTCCCATCATTTTGCCTATACTGCAAAACGATCATTCAATTTTAATGGAATCAATCCTTGTATTTTCTACATCTAAGTTTTCAGTTATGATTATAGCCTTTATATTCGTATCTTTTCTATTGTGTCATGAATTTCATTTTGATGCTTTTTAGATATCCAAGTGCAGGTGCTGGGAGGAGTGTTGGGCATATGAGACTAAAGTTCAGAGAGAGCTCTGGACAAGAGATATAAATTTGGGAATCATCGGCATATAGATGTATTTAAAGCCAGGAGTCTGGATGAGATCACCTAACATGTGAATTCACACAGGATTACAAGAGGACGATGGACTGCATCTTCTGGGGGAAAATTAGAGATTTTGGAAACACAGAAATGTGGCATTGTGATTGGTTGACCTGAATTAACCACTAGGTCCTCCCCATAACAAATATATTCTGCAATTTTACTCTAATGTTATCAGGGAAAGATCCTCTCTTCCCGGCTGATAAGCATAGTCATGAAATTATGGAATAAATATTTCTTTAATCCTTACTATGTGCAAGCTCTCCATGAGGATCATAGGACATCGAACAGCTAACAGGTGATAGCAAGACATCAAAAAAAAACAGGGGAGCCTATGTGGCTCAAGCGGTTGAGTGCCTGCTTCCCACACGGGAGGTTCTGGATTTGGTCCCTGGTGCCTCCTAGGGACAAAGAAACAGACAACAAGCAAACAGACAAGGGAAGCAACTCAGGGGAGTCGATGTGGCTCAGTGGCTGAGCGCTGGCTTCTCACATATGAGGTCCGGGGTCTGGCCCAGTACCTCGAAAAAAAAAAAGAGCCCTATACTAAAGGGGTTGACTTTTCTAAAGGAGGAAGACTAGGTGACTAGGCAAGAAGGGGAGAAACAAAACACAGGCCGGGGAGACAGATAAATGCTCTGAGTTCCTAAGTAACCATCAGCGCCCCTTCTTTGTAGGGCTACCCGTGTTCAGTAAGGAGGAACTAATTAACAGTGTTTTTAAAAATCTTCAGAGAGCCATTGTTTTTCTTCACAGACAATAAAATGTATAAAACAGAACTTTTGAAAGTCTGTTTTACCATGTAAGAAAAAATAGGATTTAAAAAATAGCATTCTCTTAGGTGGTATTTAAGTCTCTTGTTGCTGCCTACCTTTCTAAAAAAGCAAAATGGCATTTCAGAAAGGCAACCAAATCTGTAAAGCAAAGGATCGCAAAACGGGTTAGTAACAGCTAGAGTTCATGATTATTTTTCTAAAAATAGCTACTTGTATTTTAGAAATACACAAAGGGTAATTTAAGAGACTTTTAAAAAAATAATGAAATATATGTCAGGCCCACATTGCAAACCAGATTTAAACTCAGTGAAGTGATCTTTCATACATTATACAGTGGCAATTACCATGTAAATAGATTTTAAATAAAGTGATGTATTATTTAAAACCTCAGAGTTATATAAAGCAAGCATGGGGAAATGCTTGATGTCTATTTTATTTTCAAATCAGCAACCCCTTTACACACACAGGAAAAGGACAACGATTGCACTAGATAATTTTAATTATATTTCTCATAATAAAGTGCTATAGCCCCTATGATTATATATTTCCCCAACATTTGTGAGAAATATTATAATATTCCCTATGTAATCATAAGTCTGACATTTTCCCATTTGAAAGCATTCTCTTTTCAGAATTTTTTTAATGAGGACTCCTAGAGAATACATTTAATTCAACTGTTATAAATGACCTAAAATAATAAAAATCATGATGAATGGGAGCCAGAATTTCTTCCCAGAATAGACAAGGTTTTCAAGGTGTCCTTGCAGGAGCAGGTTAGAGGGAAGGAGAGAAAAGGAAGAGGAGGAATTTAAGGAGGAAAAGAGGTTTCTTGGGCCCCACAGAGAAGACTGGACTTGAGGGATTGGGACCAGAATCAGCATCCACTGACACTTCTCTTGTCGAATGGCGACTATTTGACTATTCGTACTACCGCCTGGGAGCCACGTGGGTGCTAAATGACCACCTATTAAGTCAGTTACCTTCAGGCCCACTGGTCTCTGCTTGAGTAGGTACAGCTGTTCTTCAATGCTAAGGCACTGTGGGGGATGTCCTTCCTTTCCTGTGACTCTTCCGCTGTCAGTGCTCATTGCCCACCCACCTGGCCCCATTTAGATTACCCTAATAAGGGAAGGGTGGGGACGAATGGGCTCCTGAACACCCAGTGAGTCAGTGGTGATATGGAAAAGAGGATTCCCACACTTGGAATTGAGTGGATCTGAAGATAACCAGTTGGAGATTCACCTCCTCCACCCACTTCCTCTCAGGGGAAAATCAGAGTCAAGGAAAACACCTTCTGGAGCATACATTTCTCAACTCAATGATCTAATCTCCACAAAGTTAAAAAAAAATAGATACTCTGCCTATTACTTGGAAATTGTGAACAAAGCTCTTTCTAAATGCTCGTTTGTTATTAGTCCCACCGTCGTCCTTGTCTGTTTCTTCTATTCATAATTTAAATTTTCTATTGTGTTCAGTCTGTCTTTGTTGCCAAAGGCACCATTTTACCTACTTCGGACCAGATTACTTAAATAGCCCACTAACCGTTTCTTTGATATCAAATGTCCTTTTATCCAACAAGCATTTCTGAACCCCTACTCTGTGCAGATATTTTTCTAGGCACTAGAGATCCTTCAGGAAGAACATGAAGTAGGACCCTGTTCTCATATTTTCTCCAAATCGTCCCTGCATGCATGACCAAAGAATTAATGCAGCTTTCTTACGTCACATTTCCACTTACCAATTCAGTTTAATCTGCATTGCATTCTAAAGCAAATGTAAATACTTCATCTTTGCCAATCCAAGCCGTAGCGAACCTACGCACCCTGTTCACTGAGCAAATGAGTTCAGTTGAAAGGGTACTGGACAAGGGTATGGATTTGCATTCTAGCCTTGGACATGGGGCTTGGCTTCTCTGCAATTCAGTTTCCCTATTACTAAAATGGAGGTAATAGTTCTTCCTTTACAAAATTGTTGAATGCCTGCAATGTCATTGTGAAATAAAATTATTTTTCAAACTGAAAGCTACCATGTCAAGATAATTTATTATGTCAAACCTCCTCCCACATTTGTTGTTCCCTATCAACACTGTACTTAAACTATTTCACGACCATGGTTGCCAGCCTTTCCCCACCCCACCCCCACTAAATCTATGCAAGTAATGCAAATCTAATGACAACTTCAAAACCAATTTCAAGTACTATTTCCCCAGTAATAAAAATAGCAATCATAGATACCCCCTATTGAAGGCTCACTATGTGCCATAAACAAAGCATTTCTAATGTACAATCTTATTTCATCTTCTTAACAATCTTATGAGGTAATTACTATTCAAATCCCCTTTGTATATGAGGAGGGTGAGCATTATCTAACTTGAGAAACTTGACCACAGTGACACAACTAATATACAATAGATTCAAGGGTCAAGTGTGAGTAGGTCTCTCTGTTTCAAGAGTCCCTGACCTTCACTGCTACATTATATGTCAATTCTGAGACCTTCCATAAATTCCCATCCTCATCTTCTAGTTCACTTGTTGCTTTCCTACCTCTAGGTTTTTGTAACCATGAATTTTTAATCAATGTATCACTTTATACAGCCTCTACATAGTAAGCCTTATTTTCCCATGATTATCAGTCCCTAAAGAGGGGAGGTACCATGGTTTTCTCCTTCACTTAGGTTTAACCCCACAGCTCCTCTACATCCCGACATGGAAAATTAAAAATTAATAAATAGACCTTGCCTTTACTTGTGGACATTATAAGCATTCCAGATGAAAGAGGGAAACAATGTCTACAATAAAGAAACTTGAAACAGAAACACCTAGCACTGAAATAATTGAAGAATTTAATTAGAATCCAAAGAATCTCATTGTATTCTCCTTTAATCATTTATAATTTGGAATTTCTTTACATTTAAAAACCAGAAACCTGAATAAATAAGACAGTTCTCCACTAAAATAAATATTTCTTGCCTGTCCTGGCATGTATAAGCAGTATATCTCTTGAAATTATTGGTAGTGCCCACTTAATGCTAAAATCCTTTTTAGTGCCCTGCTAATGAGGCTTGGTAAGAAATGGTTCTTACTACATTAGTGAAGTTACAACCCATCATGTTTCTAGTTATATTTGCCATAAAATTTGTTTAAATTCCTGGTTTTGTAGGGTGTGTGTTTGCATGATGTTGTTAAGAGTTGAGTTTGTTATCACTGTAGAAAAGATTACTAGTGCCCTCAAAGAAAAGCTGGCAAATGCCTACTCTTGATTTTTATTTTTCACTGGATTTGGGGAAGGACATCTGTTTGTTTGAATTGAACATTAAAACACAGAAAAGGGAAATTCTTTATAATATGCTTATTCATAAATTTTCATGTACACACATTCTTTAGACATAAACATACTCACAGAAATTGATTATTTTCTTAGTTAAAAGATGTGGTGCAATCTAGCCAAGCATAATCAATGAAAGAAAACACCTAATTTCACGCAGTTTAACCTGAGCATCAATTTTCTCATCTTGAAAATGGAGGTGATAAATTCCACCCCATAACACTGTGCAAGAATTTAGTGAGATAAGATAACACAATGGTGGCATGCAATAAGCATTTAATAAATATTGGTTCCTTGGTATGTTATGACCAACCCCCCAAGAAATTTTTTTAATCTCCTATATTGAGACAAACCATTATTGTGGAAATTGGTTAAAAAACATTTGCTTTTCCCTTTAAAAACATGAAGAGCAAAGAAAGAAATTAATATGCCTGTGCATGGCATTTAACAGTGATCTTCCATGCAAATATGACGATCCTTAAGAATCTATAAGTCATTGGTGATGTCTCTGAGGAACATATGGAAACAACAGTATTTAGATGTGCGGAAGAAGAAGAAAATGCATGAATGATTTTAGGGCATGGCTAGTTTTCAAGGGTACAGGAAAGAGAAAAGGTTGACTTATGTTTGATTATATCCACGTATTCTGACCTTCATTCTCTGCATAACCATTTAAGGAGAATTTTTCCCCATAGGAAACGCAGTACAGATTTTAAATGACCAGGAGATGTAAATTGTCTCTTTATATTTACTCTTAATTATGTTTTTTAAACAGGTTGACAAACCTTCCATTAGTGAATATAATAAAAAGATAGATGAAAATAACTTGACAATATAATTATGAACTCAAATTTCTTGTAGACATTTTTTAACATAGGTCATGTAAGAAGTCACCTAGAAGTAAAAAAAAAAAAAAGATGGCTACAAGTCCAGAATTATTTGGATTTGGTTTTATAAAGAGGCGGTTACTTGGGTGTAAAAAATATTTTGATACCTTATTTATGATATGATTTATTCTTTCATTCAATAAAGTCAATAGTCACGAACCCCTATTATATGAAAGGTAGAATCTGCACAACAACTTGGAAACAGGGTTAATTAAATGCTGAGGACATTAGGAATAACAGAATATAAAATATCTCCATGGCATAAAACCTTCTGCATATTTAAAGCAATGAAATGTCAGCTCTATGGAAAATATTTTGTAATAAGATTTTTGAAGCACATAAAAACCTGACAACAATAATTTTTCTATGTAATTAAAAAAGATATTTATGGAGAAAATAACAATTCCTCAGTTTTGCTTTGAGCTTGTGTCAACACCTATTAATATATTAGTACTCAATTACAGTATATATATATTACATATATTGATATAATCATATTTTTATTTATTTTCCATTAGAAATTATATACCTTAAGGGGCAAGAAAATAAATTCAAGGCAAAAGGACAAGATTTCACAGATTAAAATAATTCTGTGTATACAGTACTTCTCTGAGATAACTTTGAAAAGGAATCCAGTCCCATTTTAAAGCTAAGCATATTGAGGATCTGCAAATCAAAGTGGCTTGCCAAAATTCTAGATAGAGTCAATGTTATAAACTAGATTTTGTGAATTCTAGTTCTATGTTCTTTTCTCCACACCATTAGGCCTCTATATCTGAGGTGAATGCAATTTTACCAGACCTGCAATAATCTCAAATACAAAAAAAAGAAAACATTACTACAACAACAAGAAAACACCTAGCATGGCAAGCAAATAAAATATTATTGAAATTACATACAATAATGACTTTTATGCTCTCTTCTCCTAGGACCAAGACCGACCCTCCCAATCGTACAGGAATAAATCTACATAATGAAAATACAATAAAAAATTTTTACAGAGGGTTCTCTGGAGAAATGTCTTATTCCTGTGCTAAGGCAAAGACAAACACTTCCAGAAAACAGTTTGTGCCAAAAAGTAAGGAAATCCTCAAAATTGATGAGGTTGTGTCAAAAGGACACAGAAAATGGATTGAATGAGCTCCCAGCAGGCGAATCTGTGACAATTTGACATTAATTATAAAAAAGATAGCAGCAACCATGCTAATGTATTATAACCTATTAACTAAAATAAGAATTTGTGGGATACATAATGATAGCAAATGATAGATAAGTAGGTAGGTAGATAGGTAGGTAGGTAGATAGATAGAAGACAGGTAAATAAGGGACAGTGCCTTCTTATAATAAAATATCAACTAATAAAAGTATGAATGATGATAGAGTTAAACGTCAACATTTTATAACAATTATAATTAATTCAAGTAACAATCATCACTGGATGATTAAACTATTGGATGAGAGTTTGAGAAAGAACAGGATATTCAATAACTTCAAAGTGTCTCTCCCAATTTACTTATTAACTACAACATCATGTGCCTCCTGATATGACACACTAATGAAAACACATCACATATGTAATATACCTGCCCAAGATGTATAAACTGAATCTAACCTGGAGGGAATCTCGGACAATCCAAAATTGAGGGACATTCTACAAAATAACTCAATGTAAATGTCTTGATAGACAAAGGAAGCCTTAGGAACTGTTCAAATTAAAGTAGCCTAAAAAACTTGACAACTGAATGCAAAATCTGATCTTGGTTTGGATCCTGGACAGGAAAAAAACAAAATTGTTATATAGGACATTATTGGGATAACTGATGTAATTTTATTAAAAGTGCATTTTAGATTATACTATAGTATCAGTGTTAAGTATTATGATTTTGATAGTTATACTATGATTATATAAAAGGATGCTTTGTTTATTTATAGAAACCACAATGTAATGTTTAGGGGAAAGAAGGAATGATGCCTGCAACTTCCGAGTAGTTCCGAAAAATTATATATATAAACTTATATATATAACTATATATAAAAATTTTGTGTGTGTGTGTGTATATATATATATACAGAAAAAGAGAAAATGAGAAAACATAGCAATAACAGCAAACTATTAACAGTTGGTTAACCTAGGCAGAGGATTGATGAGTAATTTACACTATTTTTTGCAACTTTTGGGCCATTTTAAATTATTTCAAACTTTAAAACCTTAAGAGTTGGAGTAATAATAACAAAAAAAAAAAAAATAAATAAAGACCTTTCCACAGCAAAGTTAACCTTCAGCTTGTCAATACTCTTGGACCTTATTAGGCTAACTAACTCTTTCCTCTTCTCCAACCTGAAGACCATCTGAGAAGAGTCAAATCATTGCTATCCTGTGGATTTTAAATAGGTGGAATAGATTGCTTGAACCTGAAGGGAGACATTGATTGAAACACTCTCCCTGTTCTGTATTTGTGAGCAAGTAACAGGAAAACCATTTCTTGTGGACTATACTACTCCTTTCTTCTCCAATAGGGACACAGAACTAGGGTTATTGTAATATGCCTTTCATGGTCATTTACTGGAGTTGTAATTGACCTATTTTCCAGTCTTTCCTACCACTCTGAAAGCTAGTCATCTACTCATGATCCTTACTTTCACATCTATTGCTTTCCCTGTGTATCAGATCTTAATGATTGAACAGTTGCTCATCAATTTCATCTCTTTCTCAGACATTTTCCATGTAAAAAAACAACCAAAATCGATTGGGTCATTCGGCGAACGTCATGGTGCTCTACCAAACCTTGCTAGCTCTCTCTCTCTCTTTCATATCTATCTATCTATATCTATCTATCTATCTATCTATCTATCTATCTATCTATTCTGCTACTACTTTGATAGCACATGGTATAACAGTGCAAACAAATTCTCAGCACAAATTTTGTTTTGTGTACAAAACTTTATTAGCAAGCAGGAACGCAACTTGTTTTATAGCTAAGAGGACACTCTCTGACCAATAAGTCAAACTGATGGCATTAGAATATTGAGGTTACTACAATCTCATCCCTTTTTGTGAAAGGGCATTTGCCTATGTAACATTCATAATCACCAATCACCTATCTTTTTCTCTCTCTCTCTCCCTCCCTCCCTCCACACACACACATGCACACACACAGTTGTGTGTTCTTTTATGTTAATTAACAAGCCCTCTGGCTCCGGCTATTTTAAGTTCTGAGTAACCACCTGTCTGAAGGGTTTGATTCCTGATTAGGACACTATTCCTGAAACTACATTGTTAGTAGCAGTATTCCTCAAATTCTAATAAATAAACCATATGATATAGATTAGTGTTAACTGGTACATATAAGTATCATACTGTTTATATTGATGCATTCCAAAGTAAATTGCCACACCAACGATGTTATAACATATATCCAACCATTCTTTCATTCCTGTTTATTTCACTTTCTAAATTGTTCTCAGAGAAGCCTACATCCTTCCAACTATGTTGCTACCACTTAGCCAAGATGAACACGATCTCCTCGATGAATGGTCTCTCCCATCCACTCTTTTCTGTCAAATCCATTCTCTACTTTGTAGCAATTGTGATCTTCTTTAAACCCAAATCTGAACACATTCAATAAAATAGTTGAACTCTTAGATCAAAACTTAATATCCACTATGTGGCTTCTGAGCTCTTTCCTGGATTACCCTTTGCTTTATCAGCAAGATGACATCCTTGGGTCAGTCTGTTTACTTTGCATGACTTTAATTCTGTCATCTGTTACATGGGGACAACCCCTGCCTAGTATTGTTTTGTATTGGGAAGCACTTTCTAAGCTGTGAAATACTTGATATATTCCAACCGCAGTCATCTAGACTCCAGCCACACTGGCATTCTCTGTTTTTCAACTTTTCAAATATCACCTCCCCAAAAAGCCAAACCTGACCACACTAGCTAAAATCACAGTTAATCTCTATCCCATCAAGTTTCTTTATTTATTTTCTTTTCTTCATAGCACCTCTAAGTATCCAGAATAATATTATTTAATGTTTTATTTATTTTATCTATTTCCCCCAGTGGACTATACAAGCTTGAGACAGTGTCTTGTGTTATTACATTGCTGTCCCCATGCTTAGTTCAATCAATAGTCCTTATTGATTGCATGTTTCCTTTCAATAAGGTTTTTGAAAGGAAACATTCGATAAATGTTGACTTGGACTGAAGCTGATACCACTTACAGTTGTTTCTTGCCCCATCTCTTCATATCCTAGTGGTTCCACATAAGCTGAAATATAGTCAGTAATTCTCCAGTTTTTTCCAAACTAACCACTATACACAGACATACACACAATGGAGAGGAAGGGAGTAAGTGGCTCTTAGCAAATGAAAAATGTAAGTTAAAACATTCACTCACTCAACAATGATGTGGGTTGTCTACTGTGTGCCCAGGCCAGAAGTGACAGACATTTTCTCTTAGAGCAGGGATTGGCAAACTTTTCTGTAAAGGGCCAGATAGTAAATATTTCAGGCTTTGCAAGTCATATGGACTCCATCACTAATCAACTCAGCCCTCGCAATGCAAAAGTAGCCATAGATAATGTATAAAAATAAATAATTGTGGCTGTATTCTGATAAAACTTTATTTACTAAAACAGGCAGCTTCCCATAGTTTGCTGGAGCCTGTATCAGAGTGTTAAAGTAGACTCACAATTGTGAAGGTTTTAGTGGTGAGTTGTGGTAGGTTGGGCTTTCCTCAAAGTTTTCTCAGCCTCCTCTTCTTTTTAAAACATATCCTATTAAGCTTTGGCCTCTTCTTGGTTCCCTATGTTTGTTGATCCCATGTCCCCTCTACCAAAATGAACCACAGCTCAGGGATCGATTGCAAAGTAGGGGGTCTTTCTTTCTTTCTTTCTTTCTTTCTTTCTTTCTTTCTTTCTTTCTTTCTCTTTCTTTCTTTCTCTCTCTCTTTCTTTCTTTCTTTCTTTCTTTCTCTTTCTTTTTGTGATAAACTTTGTTTTTAGAGAAGTTTTAGATTTACAGGAAAATTACACTGAAAGTATAGGGAATTCCCATATAACCCCCCTCCCACACCCACACATATAGTTTCCCCTATTAACATCTTATATTAGTGTAGTACATTTGTCACACTTGATGTACCAATACTGATATATTGCTACTGACTAAATTCTATAGTTTACATTATGGTTTCCATTTTGTGCAGTACAGTTTTATAGGCTTTAACAAATGTATAATGCCATGTATCCATCGTTGCAGTATCATACAGAACAAGAATCTGCTTTCTTTGCTCTAGCCTGCTCAAAAAAAAAAACCTGTTCTCTTTTGTACACTGCATACTGACTAAATTCTCTCCTTCATTAGCAGGGTTAAATAGATTCTCTTTAAAGAGTAGAAAATATCTTTATGTGTAAGTTATTTTTATCAGTGCCCACAGCTTTACTCTATTAATAATTAAAATACTGTAAATATACAGTGTTTCACAGCTTGTAAAGTTTTTCACACACATAACAATTTTGTGAGGTAGATAAGGATGGTAGAGTTTGTTCATAAAAGACTATGAATTTGAAGCCCTAAGACATTCAGAAACTTGCCCAAGTCTCTAAAATTAGAAACCCATCCTGTCTTCAGCTATTTCCACTGTAGCATAGAGCACTGCCGAGAGCTCACTCTAGGGACTAAAGATAAGCACCACAAAATTTCAAAAATTTAGAACCTTTCATCCTCCAGGACCATGGTGAAATCAGAAGAGAAAATGTCAACAACGGAGAGCCCTGGGAAGAGCAGAAGACAAAGTCTAATTGTTTCCCCTTGCAAAAAGCCATCTGGTTTTCAGTCATTCATGCCATTATCTTTTGAGTTTTGCCCA
>JAQZBX010072982.1:0-14987 GCA_029593785.1 Cabassous unicinctus | reverse complement strand
GCAAATTGCAGCTTTCATCACTGCCAAGTGTAACCCTCAGGCTGTCGTCCTTGCATGAGAGAAGGATGTCCCGAGTGCTTCTGCAGGTGTGCAGCTTGACTATGTTGATTTCTGCCCTGATTGTAATTTCATTTTTTGTCATATGTATTTAGATCTATGTACTTCCAAGGTCTCCAAATCCTGATCACTCTCAATCTGAGGAAGCACCTTTGCTTCATTCAATACAAGCAGTTTTGAAATGGAGTGTTTTCTCCAGGAACTAGAGAGCCTGTTTAGGAAGCTGTGTGTAGAGGAGTTGTAAGTGCTCTCCCAGAGCCCCAGATTCCTCGGCAGGGCCTGGGGACCGTCCTGCAGCTCCCGGGAGTGCTGGAGGCTAACAGCTCACAGCCGACTCTTCTCTGGAGAAGTGCCCGGTCACTGGGGGCCCCTCCTCCCGAGATGCCACGCCCATAGCCAGTGGTGGCCTTGCTGAGGACACATGCTGGCCTCCTCGCCTGTGGTGCAGTGATGCTCCAGGGCTCCCCTTGGGACCGGCTGAGCCCAGACGCCAGCTGAGACCCACCTTTGCTCAGCTCCTGCCTCCTGCCTCCTGCCTCCGCTTGCCTGGGAGCTCTCCCTCCATAAATCACAAGCATCAGAAGCCCTGCTTCAAGGAGCCAGTCTGTGGCAGTGAGAATCATGCCAGCTCTGCCTCCCTCTGTCTGCCAGGCCATTTGACTTGTTTGTTCACCAGTCAAGCAGAGCCTTGCACAGCCTTAGGCCTTATGACTTTCCTTCCCTTACCACTAGCAAGTCCTCTGCCATGGAGCGCAGAAGCTGGGCTAGCCTGCGGGAGGGTGAGACCACGGGCGTAGAAACATCCCACCCCTAAACCAGCCTCCTAGCGACTCTGCCTGACCTTCCTCATATTCAAAGAGCAAACTCAGTTAGACTCCAGTGTCACAGAGTATGCAGCAGTAATGCCTAGTGGTGAAAGACGCTCCGCGAAAGACGTGAAATGAAAGACAGCCCACCCACTAGGATTGATCCCCAGATTCATCAACTCCAGGACCCGTGGAGTCACAAGTCCTTTTTAGGGGGGTGAAGAAGAGGGCGGGATCAGAATTCCATATGTGCTTATTCAATCTAGTGTCTTAGTGAGCAGAGACTCTCAGCCTAGCTCCGAGCGAGGAAGGAGTGATTGTTAGAGCTGTGGGTCTCAAGAATGTCAAACAATAGTGACCATAGTGGAAACAGGTTTTTAATTTTATTTATTATTTGTTTTTTGAGGTACCGGGGCCGGGGATTGAACTGGGGACTGCATGTGCGGGAAACGGGCGCTCAGCCTCTGAGTCACGTTGGCTCCCCTGGAAACAGGTTTTGCAGCTAGTCCTGCTCGCACTTCCTTTGCAAGGCTGTTCCATTCTCATATTCCTGCTGGCTTCCAGGGAGCTTTTCTTTTCTCGTAATTCTAATGTGCACGGGGCCATTGTGTTGTCCAGATCCTCCGATAGCACAACACATCACAATGGACTACTTTGGCCCCCTTTGCATGCCAACTAGAAGAATCTCCCAGTTTTCTGATTCCAAATCCATGTTTCTGATTAGCCCAGTCTAACTTTCTTCGCTAGCTTTTAAGTTACTGATTGGCCAATTTATGAAAAGACTGCTGGGGTCTGTAGCCCCCCAGGAATGCGGGGCCCAGTGGGGGGAGTCGTATGGATGCAACAATTAGCTTTCCATTCGTAGGCCTGTGAGCAGAGGCAAGTTGCCCAGAAGAGCTTTGTGGGCAGAAAAGTTCCATAAAACCTGTAATACAGTATAGTGATAGGCAAGTAGGAGCTAGAAATGAGATTATTGTAAGAACAGATATTTGGAAAAGTGAGGTGATAGATCAGTTGTCATTAAATCCATCAGATAAATGATAAATTATAGGGGAATAATCTACACTATTAACCTCCCCTCAATCACCAGTTAAGTCCCATTCTTTAGAGATAGGCTGTCCAGTACAGTAGCCACTAGCTACGTGTGGCTAATAAAATTTAAATATAAATTAACTCACATTAGATACAATTAAAAATTCAATTCCTCATTTGCACTAGCCATGCCTCAAGTGCTCAAGAGCTACATGTGGCTATGGGCAATGCCTATATCCAACATTTATACCATTTCAGAAGATTCTATTGAACAGCCCTGTTTTAATGGTTATTGCTTTTCTTTAAGGGAAGAGATTTGAGAGGCTCATTTCTTTTGAGTTCTTTTTCTCTTTTCCAATAAAAATGATAATAAACACACTTAGAGTCCCTTTCCTGGAAAGACATTAAGGACGAGTTGCCAGGTTCCTTCCATCTGTTGTAGCAGGAAGGACAACTGGTATTTTGCAGTTATTTTAAAGGCATTAAGATGCCAAGCACACTAAAAACATTCTGTGTTTGTCCCTCGGTATTAGGTTTTCTTTCTTGCCCATGTAATCCTCCTTTCTCACGGACAATGGTTTTGAGAGGAACAGATAGAGGGAAGAGGAGGTGGACATTATCCGGTGAGTCTCTACACCTTAGAGCCAGAAGGGACCCCTTGGGTCTTCCGTATACCTAATGCAGAGACCCTGTGTGCTGTAGCCTTACAGGCGAAGCTGTTTTCCTCGAGTTACCAACTGTTTGTTATACGCCAGGCTTCACTTATAGTTAAAAGATATCTCCAAGCCCGTGTTTGATAAATCAATATATGGTATTGTATAAATGGGTTGCATTTCCAATGCTTGGTAATAAGTTGGGTCAGTGGGATTTGCAGTAAAAACGTCTGTGGAAACCATTTTTAAAAGTGATACTTTAGTTCCTAGGCCGCCCTCAAAAGCTGAATTAACCCATAATATGCGCCCATTTCTAGCATGACTTTTATAAGAAAGTCCAATCTCCCCCCCACAGCACCCCCTCCCCCCAGGATTCTCTCCCTTTCTTCTTTCCTGTCTTCCTTCCATCCCTCGAGTCCATGGTCAAAGATGAGCATCAAAGCTCTCTCTAATCTAGCTTTGTGGGGCATGTTCTGATTCTCCAGAAAGGATCAGGAGTTCTGTGATGGGGGAAGAGAGCCCCTTTTAAAGCTGGGGCCATCTTTCCAAGAGCTTCTGCTTGCCTGGGGTCCTCCTTGATAGAGCAGAAGGTAAAACTGGGAATAGCTGTGTGGCAGTTCCCCATCCAAGCCAAGCAGGGATGTCCCTGGCTTGGATGTTGCCTCAGTGATGCTGCTCCCAAGTCCTCCTTCCCTTCTTTGAGAAAAATGCAATCATTTTTGACATATCTTCTTGTAAGAGCCACTGGGGGGTAGCCTAAGAAGAAAGTCTAGTCTCAGGAGAATGGAGGAAGGAAGATATCTAAAATGATTGCACCTAAATATAGAAGAAAAGGCATATGCAAACCACTTAAAAATGGAAGTAAAAGATGACAATTCAGTTTGTCCAAGGTACTTCCAGAAGGATACTTGTTGTAGATTTAACAAGGTCACATGTATAGATAAATATCTAAGAAATAAAAAGTAGCGAGTAAATGTAGTAACAATCTGGGTTCAAGAGAAACCACCCTAAATGCACTTTGTCAAATGTAAAATAAAAACCAAATGACTTTTTTACCTTCCAGAAAGGGATGGTCCCTGCCATTCAAACATGTGCTCTATATGTCTTTAAAGGTATGTTAGACACATGGAAGGAAAACGTTCCTACCATATTTATAGCACGTGCCTTGTGTTTTAGCAGTTTCCGCTGACTTTTAATTAGCACAAGGTTGGATTTGTGGTCCATGATACATTAAAAAAAAAGAAAAAAGAGTCTCCTATGGTCCTGTGGATCCAAGAAATGAGTTCCCTAGGATGTGCCCTGGGCCTCCAGCACTTCCAGGCCACCTAAGAAGTCAGTGCTGGTCTTCAGGCGTGCTCCCTCATGCCTTCTGCCATGAGCGTGCCAGTATATAAATGGTCAACCCCTTTCACGTCTGCATTTAGGTAACTGCGTCTCAGTAGATGCGGCATCCCCAAATCAATTAACAAAATTGAAAGTGTCTCAATAAATTTCCCCAAGACGACAGAGGTTATTAGATCAGTTAAGGAAAATGGCACCCTGGTGTCCAGGAATGGCTAAGGCACTTGTAAAAGAGGCTTTTATTTATTGGTTGAAGCAGGACAAAAAGGCAGTCCTTACTCTATGGGTTACACTCTGATTAAGTCAATGGATTTTCTTTCCAAGTGGCCAGTTACTTTTCTGCCAGTCCAGCTGTTGACGGCCCACCTACTCCTGGCCGTTTTATGAGTCGTAAGAAAGGGTAAGGAAGAAAGACTGAATGGCTCAGCCTTTGTGACCTGCCATCCTACTGAAGGCTTGCAGTGAAGGCATGTACTGAAGACATATCACTTTTGTATGTAGATGCAACATTGTAAACATGGGAGGATTTAAGTTCAGGGAGGAGATGAATCTCTTATATCCACTTTTTAAAAGCAGTTTTATTCACACATCATGTAGTCCATCTAAAGTGTACAATCAGTGGCTCTCAGCATAATCACAGAGTTGTGCATTCATCATCACAAGCAATTTTGGAAACCCCTCCCCCCTATACTTCCCTGTTATTGGCACTTAGCATTGGTGTGGTAGCTTTGTTAAGATGGATGAAAGAATGTTAATGTAGTCCATAGTTTGTCTTAGGTGTATTTTTCCATACACTACCCCATTATTAACATGTTGTAATTGTGATGTATGTTTGTTCTAGTTCATGGCAGAACATTCTTATATTTTTACTATGTGTTAGTCAGCCAAAGGGGTGCTGATGCAAAATACCAGAAATCTGTTAGCTTATATAAAGGGTATTTATTTGGGATAGAAGCTTACAGTTACCAGGCCATAAAGTGTAAGTTACTTCCCTCACCAAAGTCTGTTGCCACATTTTGGAGCAAGGTGGCTGCCGACGTCTCAAGGATCCATCCTTCCTCTTCCTCTTAAGGCTCCGTGGTCCCAGCTTCTTCCAATATCAGCTGTAGGCTGGGATAAATCTCCTCTCTCTCCTGGGACTCATTTCTCTCTGGGCTCAGCTGCTCTGCTCTCTCCACAAGGCCAGCTGTAAACTGCCAGGCAAATGGCTCGTCTCTCTTCCCAGGGCCTCTGCCATGTCTAATGGAGCCTTCTCTCTTTCCTCATGTATCTGCTTCTCTGTGTATTTACTTCCTGGGGCTCCAGCATTAAAACTCCAACTAACTCCTGTGTCTTGTTGTTTTCTCTGTGAGTCCCCGCCCACCAAGGGGGAGGTGACTCAACGTTCTACTGATGTGGCTCAATCAAAGCCTTAATCATTATTTAATCAAGTAAAAGTGAAACCTCTGAATCCAATACAATCTAATATGCCCAGACCAGTTCACAAACATAATCCAATATCTATTTTTGGAATTCATAATCAGTATCAAACCGCTGCAACTATCAACCACATTCCTCATCCACAGCAGGGTTCACTAAGTTATACAGTCCCATGTGTCATCCTCTAGCTTTCCTTCTAGCGACGTACACTACCATAAACGTCCCTTTCAACCACAATCACACACACAATTCAGTGTTGTCAGTTACACTCACATTGTCTCCATCCATTTCCAAACAGATCTGCAGGTATCAGATCACAAAGGGAAAAGAATGAAAATGTCTGGCTGGAGATTTCCCTGAAAAGAATACAGACAGGCAAGACAGATGTTTTGGATTGCTTTATGGTTCTCTAGCCTTTTTGGGTGGTTTTATTTGTTTTCACTAACTTAGGAGTATATGTGCTAGTTGTTTAGGTTGTATGGAAGAGCTGTGTTTTATAGATTATTGTAGGGATACCCCAAATTCAGCTACTCTTTTTAAAGGGCAGAAATGATTCAAAAAGTAATTATAAAATAAATAATTCTTCTCTCTTCTTCTGAGTGGAGGTTATAATGGCTTACATGGTTATCTAAGAAAGTTCAAGGAAATTCGACTCAAATTTCCACTTCTCAGTTTCTGCTGTCTTCAGTGAACTCATCAACTATATACTCAAAACTGACTGGTCTTCTTAATATTAACAAGCTACCATTTCTAAGTGATTTGAGATACTATTAGACATGTTAAGCAATAAATATTTGGGAAATATATTAACAGAAGATGCCAATAATTCATCTTTTTCATCTGCATGAACATATGGGAATACACATATTAGTACATAAACCTGCATGCATGCTTCTTGGACTTTAAATCAGGAAATTCTATGTTCCGGTGATCTATTGCTATATAATAAACTACCCAAAAACTTGGTGGTTAAAAAAAAAACAATGGTATTCTATCTCACGGTTTTGTGTCAGGAGTTTGGTAAAGACTTGGCTGGGTGATTCTTTTATTCCCCATGGTACTGATGGGGATCTCTCAGGGGCACGCCACTAGCAGATGGACTGGTCTGGAGGATCTAAGACAGCTTCTCCCACACGCGCGGACCTTCATAAGGATGGCCAGGACTGTCAACTGGAGCACCTGCCCACGGCCTCTTTGGCACGGCAGCCTCAGGGCAGTCGGACCTCTAAAGTGGCCACTCGGGACTCCAGGTGCATGTTCCAGGAGATGGGAATTGAAGGCTCCCTGTGACTTAAGACCTGAACTCAGAAGCTGGCACAGTGTAACTTCTGTCACAGTCGCTACAGGCAGCACAGGTTTAAAGAGAAAGGAATTCTACTCTACATCTCAATGGGCAGAGTGACACAAAATTGGCAGCCATCTTTAATCTATCACATTCTGTGCTCTGGCTGGCAAAGAGAAATGCAGTATCGAAGACGAGCTCTGTGACTGGCTAGGAATGAGGTTTTCACTTCATCATCTCCTTATTCCTGTAAATTAGGAAGAGGAATGATACTTCCCTGTATCACATAGAGTTGTGCTAAAGGTTAATGTGATTAGCAGCTCAATGTCCACGTCTACACAGGTACACACACATTTACAGAGCACTCTATGTAGTTTTGTTAGAGTTCATCTGAGGTGATCTTGAGGGGGTGATTGTAGCTAGGAGTAAGCAGGCTTCTTGGAAAACAAGAAAATGGGCATCATCAATCAGGCAACAGAACTCCACAACTCAACGTTTGCTGTTTCCCACATGGTTTTGCTTTCGCTGAAGAGATTTTCTCAAAATGCCCATCGTGTTAAAGAATTATGTGTGCTCTTTCATTCCCTCTTGTTACACTCACTGGACTTCTGTTTGCTGTTAGTTACTTTTTGTCCATAGGAAAGTAAGGATGCTGTATCACTTGTTTCAACTTAGTGGATGGCTACTTTCAATGTGTGACTCAAGTCACTCCCTCTAATAGGGCACATGCGTAGAAATGTCATCTTGGGTCAATTATATGGGATTCTTTCTCATCCATGTTATTCTATGAAATAGTGATGAACTCTACTTTTCTCCTCTTCTTCCTCTTCCCTTCTTCTTCAACTCGTTTAAGCATAAACATAATGCATTTTCTTAGTGAGATAGTTAAGGTAATGGCTAAGATGCTATAACAAAAAGGCTCAAAACAATGTGTCAAAAAAGACAGGTATCTCTCTCCCTCTCCCTCTTCCTCTCCTTCACTCTCCCTCCCACCCACCTCCACCTTCAATAGCTTAATAGCTTAGGGCATGGAGACAAGCTCTGTGCCATCCCGTAATCCAGGGTTCCATGCTAACTAGGAGGCTCTATTATCCTCAAGAAGTAGTTTCCAAATTTCTCCTAATTGACACCATTTCCAAGAATTTGGAAGGAAAAATAGGGACCAAGTCCAGGGTAAGCATCTCTGCATCTTTAAGAAGATGACCTGGAAGTCATGCACATAATTTCCACTTAACTGCATGGCAAGCATTTAGTCATATGGCCACAGCTAGTGGCAAGGACATCTTGAAATTATAGTTTCCAGCTGGGCAGCCATATGTCCAGGAAGAAGGGATTTGGTGATGGAGGGACACAGTTAATGGTCTCCCATATTTGGAGCTCAATAAAATAATTCAACTTTTGAATAACTGATATAGAATGATCAGTTGCTCCTCTGCACTCTATCGCCACAATTTATATTGCCAAGATATGCCTCCCCATGCCCATTTTTTGAGAGACTCTTTTTTGATAAAAATAATTTGAGATTTATGGGACAGGGATGTGTCTTAGTGAATATTTTTAAATATCCTTTAGTCTAAATATGCATATGATATGTAACATGGAGCTGGAGTCTATGAACCCTTCTTTGGGAAAACAATAACCATCATCCATCCATGACTATTGCCTTTGGTACTTCTATGAATACAAGATGATACTTATAGAAGAAATAATTTTAAAAACCAATAACAGCAAATACTTTCTGGGTCCTTTCAAAAAATGAAAGAATATTCCATGAGATTTAAAGGATATCTGGCAAAATTCTATTGTCTAATCAGATGTTTGTGGGTAGATTTTACTGCAGTTTTGCAATTTTTCCAGCCATTTTAAATATGCGTTTAGTTTAGTTTTAAAGACCCAATTCCCAAAGAATCAAAGAATCATAGTATATTAGAGCTGGTTGGGATCTTTTGAGGTATTATCTCCTGTGGGAAACCACTGGAGGTTGAAGCATTTCTTGTGATCTCTTTGCTCATGTACAAAAGAGGTTATCAAGCCATTGAACTATTTGGAGGGATAAGAGGAAATGCTGAACTCCTTTTGGTCTGAATCAAAGCATTGTAGACATCATTAGGATGTACAAATTCTCTCCTCCAAACCTTATTCAGGTGAGATCATTGAGCCCCAGAGGGCAGGTATCGCTCTAACTCCGACATATGGTCTGAAGCTCTTTCCATTGTACAGTGTAACCTTGATGGAAGAGACTTTTTGCTTGTTTCTGATCTGTGTGTAAACCCTCCTATGGGCATTTTAAGAGCAGAAAAAAAATTAAGGAAATACATGGGAGTGAGTTAATTTCCTGGCAACACATGACATCACATGAAAACCGACCAGATTAAAGGATAGAAGTCATTATAGTTTTGAACTTTTTCATTGAAATTTAACATACATACAGGAAAGTGGACAGATTCTATGTGCACGACTCAATGAATTTTTGCAAATTGAACACACCCACATAACAAGCACCCAGATCAAGGAAAGAGCTTCTCCAGCACCCCAGGATCCCCCCATCGCTTGTTCCCGTCCAGTTCCTCGCCCCTCCAGTGAGAACCTCTTGCTGCCTTCTGATATCCTAGCTTAGCTTTGCCTGTTTGGGGCTTTAGATACTTAAAGTGTGTATGCATTTGTAACTGGCTTTTTCCACTTAACATTATATTTGAAATTCGTCTAAGTTTTTCTTTATGGTTCTTTCTCATTGTTGTACAGTGTTCCATTGCAGAGCTGTACCACGATTCTCTGTGCATAAGGGTAATTTCCACCATTGCCAGGCTCTTGAGCAAGTTAACACTGGAAGCCAGTTGCATGTAGTAAAGTTGAGCTATAAAGCAACAGCTTTAAATGTTCTTTTTATTCAAAAGCCCCCAACTTCTCATGTTGAGGGAGTATATTTTAAAAATGACCCAGTGGTAATGTGAGTTCCCAATCTTTTCTTAAGGGCTCAGAAGAAAAAGCCTGCGGGATATGGGCTCCAAAATGCAGCCCTGCCTTACATTTTCAAAAGGAAGGGCAATCTTTGCTGAGTTCACATATTTCATAATTCTGACATTATACAAAATAGGAACAGTAAGCCCCTTTCCATTTTAAAAGAGCCAGAAATCCCACATTCTCCAGAAAACCTACCCAAAAAGTAATGAATTGAGGAGGAAAATACACTTGGGCATTTTTCAGAGATTTGAATTTCAAAGGATTATTAGTGTGCATCACAGAGAGAAAGAAATAACAATGCTATTTTTTAAACTCTCCCTAGAAACGTCACATTAAGTACATTTTAGACACAGTTTCAAGATGCAAAAATTAGGAGTTACTCTTGTGGCAGTATTTCCTTCCTTGGGGTTGTCTTCGTGGGCAAACTAGCCATTCCTAGCAGAGGGATTGCTTCACAGGAACACCAAACTTCCAGGCTGAGAGCAATGTTTGGTGAAAACGAAGCATTGCCCCAAACCACTGCAGATTTTGCCCTTGTGACGGCTGTGCCTTTATTAATTTATTATGTTTAAAGGAGCAAAGCTTAACCTGCTATCCCAATAGTGTCCGTCTTCTAAACTGTGCAAGAGGTTTATTAACAATTTTGACAATCTTCCTTAAGGAATTTATTGCTGAAAATAATAACCATTCTCATTGGTGCTGCTTCATCTTTGCATTCCATTCTTTGACTCACTAAATATAACATGAAAACCACACATTAAAGCCAGGAGAGTTTGGCATGGGTCCCATATCTGCCACCCGCTAGCTGAATGAACTGAGGCAACTCATTTCACTCTGACACTGTGCCTGTTCCTCATTGATATGAGGCTAATGCTATTTGCTGACAGCATAACATTGCTATCAGAAAAAAAGAGACACACATTAGGTAATGTTCACTGCTTTGACAACTAAAATCTGCAGTTTCATCAGCTTAACTCTATGGATTTTATTTCTGTCTTGCATGAAGTCCAGTGCAGGTGCTCCTGGTTAGCAGGTAGACCTCCTCCACGCAGCAAGTCAGGGACCCAGGCTCCTTTTGAAACTTTATCACCTCCTTGGTTTCTTCTTTCTCTACATCTGCCCAACTTAAAAGCATTGGTCTGTGTGGAAGTGACTTACGTCACTTCTGCATACATTCTTTTGGCCAGAACTGGTCACACGGCAAACCTGGATGCAAAGGGGGCTGGGCAGTGTCGTCCCAGGCTGGGCACCCGCCTTCCAGCATGGGCTCCACTTACATTGTGAAGTATGCTTTTATTGCTGCTACCATTTCAGGTACTCTTCTCCATAATACCATCATCCCGTGCCAGCATTCCCATAATCTTATTGAACATGATGCCCACCACCATGTTGTCTTAGAAAAGATGACCAAGAAGGAGTGATCACAGAAAGACAGTGGCGGCGAAAGCCCGATGCATGGCACACACCACTGCCCATATTATGCTAAATTAATAAATGGTCCTCCATCAGATAGGCTCCCAATGTGCTGAATCCTAAACCACCTGATCGAGCAAAGTTCCTGTGCTGCAGTTATGCAAGAGTCAGTGAGGAGGAGCAGATGTAGCTCAAGTGGTTGAGTGCCTTCTTCCCATGTACAAGGTCCCAAGTTCAATCCCTGGTACCTCCTAAAAAAAAAACAGTCAGTGAGAAGGATCTGCAGGTAGACCCAGGCTTCCATTGCAGAGTGTTGGCATCAGAAAGGAATAAGGTGTCCTCTCCTCCAGGCTGAGCCACTGTCCACGGAGTTGCTCAGAGAGACTGAAGAGAGCCCAGAGGAGGCCACGCTAAGAAGGCAGAGCTTAATGGCCACCTGCCCACCTGTGTGGTCTGGGGTGTCCATGTGCGAGCTAGGAAAATGAATGTACCTAGAAGAGGTAAAATCAGCCAGTTGTGTCATAATCCAGATTATTATCATTTCAGATCAAGTCACTTAACCACCCGGTGGCCTTCTGTCCCACACAGTGGCCAATGGTGCTTTATAGCCGTGCTTCTCAAACCCAATCATCAGAATCATCTGGAAGGCTTGATAGAACACAGATTACTGGGCCTGACTCCCTAGATTTGCTGATGTTGTAGGTTGTAGGTGGGGCCCCAAAATTTGCATTTCTAACCAGCTCTGATCCGGAAGTTGCTGGTCCAGGGACCCTACCTGAAGCACCATTGCCCCAGGCTGTCTGCCTTTCAGTTCTGTGTCTGCCCTCCCATCTCATGAACTTTCCCCCTCGCTCGCCCTTCTCCGCCTCACCAACCTCCTTGCTACTTCCTGAACACAGCAGGCCCGGCTTTATCTTAGGAACTCCGCCCAGGTAGTCTCATGATTCACGTCCTTACCACCTTTCAAATCTTTGCTCAAATATCACCTCTCGGGGACTTCTCCTCCCTGACAGCGCAGTTGAGCATTTCTACCACTGCCCACGCTGCTTCTTGGCTGCTGTTCTCCCCAGGCCTTGTCACCTTCTAACACTAATCATTTACTTGCTTACTTGTTTATTGTTTTGGACTGAAACATTCCCCTTGTGAGCAGCAGGGCTCTTGGTTGCTCTGTTGAGCCTGCAGCACCCGGAGCAGTCCCAGAGGACTCAGTAAACTAGATGTTGAAGGGAAGGCGAAGGGAGGCCAGGGAAGCATCCTATTCCACCTGTGCTGCGGCTCCCTTCTCCCTGGTGTGCAGCCGGCTCTTTATAATTCACGGACAGCGTCTCTGCCCTTCGGGTGATTCCACACGCCTTTCTTTACTGCACTGTTGCCTCTCCCCTCCTGCTGCCGGCATCGTCCTCAGGCCCTTCTGGGTTGAGAGCCTCTGGTGACAGGCGTTAGACGGGGTCACCTGGAAGCCTTACCACGGGAGTGGGCATCCTCAGTTTTGTGAGGGAGCTTAGGCAGAGGCTAGTGACCACTGCTGCTGCTGCGGCTCTCGGGGCTCCCGGCTCGTCTGACTTGGGCTACGTAAGCCGAGCCCGTCCTTGCCCTCCCCTTTGGTGCACTTGCCGGCGTGGAGAAGCCAGCGTGAAGGGGAGTGCAAGAAGGCGGGAACGAGGCCCCTCACAGGGGTTTCATCACATGGAAATTTTGCTTAGGAGCTGACACGTCAGGAGTAGGTTTTCCTGTTTGTTTAGAATGTTGGATTTTCTGAAGACGAAACAAAATACAATAAATTCCAGTAGCTTAAAGTAAAAAAAAAGAAACCAAAACAATTCTGAACCTTTGCCTAAAATTGTACAAGTTTCTAGCATTTAATTTACCAAAGAAGTTTCATTGTTTACTCAGAGCAGTGAAACCCCTTCCTGATACTTTGACCAACCTTCTTCAGTAGAGAAGTGTCACACAGCCGACACTCCAGTTTTAAACAGATGTATCTTCAGAGACTTTGGAAATGATCAGCTTGCCGATTAACTCATCCCATAGTCTTGAGCAAGTGCACAACTCTGTGAGGTTTTCAAACAGTTGGTAGCAATGATGATAACTTGCTTTTGGAAATGAGGCAAGTCGCCATCGCCCATGTGAAGGCCATATTCTCAGTAGCAGGTGGTGGTAGCACATGACCCCCAAGGGGGAAGAGCCAAGGTGTCTGTGTGACCCATCTGACCAATTAAAGTAAAGCAAAATTAAGGTTTCTTGAGGTTCTTTTGCTCAACGTGAAATTCCTATGCAATAACTTTTACCTCCTCGGAGACTGAAGAACAGTTGCTGTTGTTGTTAATCTGGACAGTGTTTCCAGTTGTGGTCATAGATCTGCCCTTGATTGCCAGCCACACATACACACATACACACAATCCCTGTTTCCAGCCACCTGGGAACTTTGAGAATTAGATGATGAAATCATCTACCGCGTATCACGTGGTTTCTGGCGCAGAGAACTCCAACCCTTTCCACTCAGTCTGGAAACCTGCAGGCCTTTGTGCCTGGTCCTGGGGCTTGTAGCTATCTGGAGTGGTCATGTCACGTGAGGGCAGGTGAGCTTCGTGGGCAGTTCTGAGTGGGTGGTGCCAAGGTGCAGCATTCCACTGCCAAATCCCAGATGAAGAGTTTTCTCTCAGTGGTATACTGGAGCTTGTGAGAGGCACCTGTGCACAGCTTTTATTTATTTATTTATTTAAATTTAATTTAAAATTTTTAAGATGCTTAGATTACACAAATGTCACATAAAAATATAGGGGATTCCCATATGCCCCTCTCCCCACACCTCCCACATTCACAACATCCCTCATTAGTGTGGTACATTCATTGCAATTGATGAACACATTTTGGAGCATTGCCACTAAGCATGGATTAAAGTTTAATTGTCGTTTACTCTCTCTCCCACACAATTCTGTAGGTTATGACAAGATTTATACTGTCCTGTTTCTGTCATTGCAATGTCATTCAGGACAATGTCCAAGTCCCAAAAACACCCCCATGTTACACCTGTTTTTCCTCTCCCTGCCCTCAGAACCCCCAGTGGCCACTGCCTCCACATCAATGCTGTAATTTCTTCCATTGCTGGAATCACAATAAGTCTATAGTAGAATACCAGTAAGTCCACTCTAGTCCATAGTTCATTTCCCAGGCCTGAGGATTCTGGGATGGTGATGCCCACTCCACCTCTAACTGAGAGGGGGCTGCGATCCCATAGGGGCAATGGATGCGACTCTCTTGCTTGCAGTTGTAGACTCTCGGTTCCTTGGTACGGTCGTTGTCCATCATCACCTCCTTGTTAGTTGTTCTGGGTGCGACCAGTGAACTGGAGAGTAGGTGTGTGTGCACAGCTTTTAAAAACCCCTTGTTTCATGATGGTAGCTTGAAATCCAGCATGGTGGGAGTTTCACTCACAGAAATTGTCAAATGCTACAATCAGGGCTTGATTGTTTGTGTGACTTTTCCCCCAGGGAGCCGTTGTTATGCTCGCACCAGCACACACTGCTATCAATTGTGGCATGTTGCACTCACAGCCCCCAGCTCTCTGCCTCTCCCTATGCTGTGTGACTGTGCAGCTGCTCCCTTCAAAAGGTGGAGTCCCTTTCCCCACCCTTGAATCTGGGGTGGCCCCTATATTTGTTAAGAGACTATAGTAGAATCAACAGCATGCCTTTTCCAAGCCTGGGCCTCCCGAGACTGCACTTCTCTCTCTCTGGGAACCCTGCTACCACCATGAGAACAAGCCCGTGCTGCCCCATGAGAGATGACAGTCCCTGTGGCAATCCTAGACCAGGCTCCAGCCAGCCCACAGCTGACCACAGACATAGAAGTGAGCACAGGAGAGCCCTGAAGGGCCACCCACCTGAGCCTAGAGGGGCCACCAGCCTGAGCCCTTAAGGACCACCTACCTGAGCCCAGGACCACCTACCTGAGCCCAGCAGGACCACCCACCTGAGCCCAGAAGGACCACCTCCCTGAGCCCAGAAGGACCACCTATCTGAG
>JAQZBX010072981.1:0-14996 GCA_029593785.1 Cabassous unicinctus | reverse complement strand
GGTTTTTTGGCACGTCTTGTCTTGGCTCTCCCTTGTGTCACTCTCCTGTTATGTCATCACTTGCTGTGTGGCTCGTGGGGCCTGGCGGCGCACCCGTGTGCGGGGCCTGGTGGCCCACGTGCCTTCTATATTTTTCTTTCTTTTATTTTTACCAAGAGGTCCCGGGGTTTGAACCCAGGTCCCTCCATATGGGAGACGGATGCCCACCCACCCTAGCCACATCCACCCCCCTGCTATATCTCTTAAGGGTGACCAAAGATACCTAGAGTTACAGTCTTTTCCCATACAGGATGGTCATATAATAAATCAGGCTTAGTTTATCACCAGCATTCTAAAAACCAGACCTAGGAGAAAAACTAGGTCCGGGGACACATGCATGGTTTCTAAGATAGCGAATGTTTAGCCTACCCTGATGATCACAAAATCAGGACAGCGAGAATATTCGCATTAGAATATATTTTAAGAACAAAGAAGTGGCAAAGAACTCTTGAGTGTTCCTAGTAGAATTGTACTTGGAAGTGGTGCTGATGCTGCAATTTTGAAATGATTTTATGGGTACTGAGGACAGTCTACCTGAGATAGACTGAGGCTGGGGAGTGGAGTTACTGTCACTGTGGGAGAAGGGGCTGCAGATATGTAGCAGGGAAGGGAGTCGGTGTTGACTGTGAATGGGAGGCAGCAGCGTGATGAGCTCCTTCTCCCTCCCCAGTGTATCTCCAACTCTGTCTCTCTATCTCTTATCTCTATCTCTATCTCTGTCTCTCTCTCTCTCCAGCTCTACCTCTATCATTTCTATCTCTCTGTCTATGTTTAGATACGTACTAAGAGGCAATAGCACCCTCTAATAGTTCCACACTTGGTTTCATTTGCCACATGGATCCTTGGGATCCATGGCAGATTCTGGGTCTTGTGTAGAGTGAGCCTGGGACATCTCATTGTGCCAGAAGACAGGAAAGTATTCTACGATGTATGGAGCCATGGCAGAAAGACCCGGGGGTTGGAAAGGCCCAAAAGGCTTCCTCCTGGTAAGAATAATCAAAATTTTATGTCACACTCTATTAAGTTTTAAAAATTTCTTGAGTACAGAGTGTTACTCAGATATATAAATGAGAGAGAAAGATGGAATGCTAACCTAATAAATCCAGAAGAATTAAATACATTTTAAACATACCATTCTGCATGCTCCAGTATAGTAATTCACCTAGGCGAAGATCATCATTGGATACTAAAATCCAACTGGATGAATAGATAAAATAAAATTGTGTGAAAGATTGATGGAGAATAGGGTATTTATATATTCTCAGTTATCACCACAGTTTACCTATTATTTATAAAGTGGGAAAACATAATTTTACAATGGAGTAATTTGGGGGGCAGCCCCTTAACCCAGTGAGAAAACTCAACTCAACATTTTCAGTTCTGTGCCTCCTTATGTAATGCAATTTTCTTGCCAAAATGTGTTTAATCTCAATCTGAAGCTGAGGAAGCAATCGGGCAAGTTGAGTACATTCTGCAAAACAACTGCAGTGATGTCTTTCGCAAAAGTCAGTGCCGTGACCCTAAAATCCATGTGTAAATGCAAGGGACACAACAGAATAGCCAAAACAATCTTGAAAGAGAACAAAGTTGTAGGACTCACACTTCCCAGTGAAAAATTCACTACAAAGCTACAGTAATCAAGACAGTGTGGAACCGGCAAAATGACAGACATACTTATCAATGGAATAGAATTGAGAGTCCAGATATAAACCATACATCTAAGGTCAATTGGTTTTTAGTTTTTAAGGGTGCCAAGACAATTCACTGAGTTAGGGAAAGAATAGTCTTCTCAACAAACGGTGCTAGGATGACTGGATATCCACAAGCTAGAGAAAAACATTGGATCCCTACCTCACACCATATACAAAAATTAACTCAAAACAGATCATAGATCTATATGTAAGAGCTAAAACTAGAAAACTGTTAGAAAAATGAAAAAGGAGTAAATTTTCATGCCCTTGGGTTGGGCAAACCCTTCTTAAGGTTGACACCAAAAGCAAGAGCAACTAAAGAAAGCATAGATAAATTGGACCTTATTAAAATCAAACACTTTTGTGCTTCAAAAGTTACCATCAGGAAAGTGCAACAATATCCCACAGAATGAGAGAAAATATTTGCAGATCATATAGCTGTGAAGGGACTTGTATCTAGAATGTATAAAGGAATCTTACAAATCAACAATGAAGAGGAAAAAAAAAATTTTTAAATCGACAAAGAATTTGGATAGACATTTCTCCAAAAAAGATATACAAAGAGCCAACAAGAACATAAAAAGATACTCAACTTTATTAGTCATTAGGGAAATGCAAATCAAAAACAGGAGATATCAGTTCACAGTCACTAGGATAGCTATAATAAAAAACAAGTGCTGATGAGGATGTGATGAAATTGAAACTCTCATACATTGCTGGTGGGAATTTTAAATGCTGCCAACACTTTGGAACAGTTTGGCCGTTCCTACAAATGTTAAACATAGAGTTATCATAGACCCAGCAATTCCACTCCTAGGTATAGACATGTATGTGAATGTTCATACCAGCATTATTTATAGAAGCTAAAAGTGGAAACAACCAAAATGTCTATTCACAGTAAATGCATAAATAAAATACCAAATGTCCATACTGTGGGGTATTATTCAACCCCAAAAAGGAATTAGGTACTAATAGGTATTACAACACGAATGGACCTTGAAAACGCTATGCTAAGTGAAAGAAACCAGGTTCCAAAGGGCATATGTTGTAAGATTCCATTTCTGTAAAGTGTGCAGAATAGTCAAGTGCATAGAGACAGAAAGTACATTAGTGATCGCCCAGGCCTGGGATATTTCGGGGGAAGTGGGAAGTGACCACTAATGCTTATGGAGTTTCTTTTTGGGGTAAATAAAATGTTCTAAAATTGATTGTGGGGATGGTTACACAACTTTTTGAATATACTAAAAACTATTGAATTATATACTTTAAATGGGTGAATTAGAAGGTATGTAAGTAATTTCTCAGTAAAGCTGTAAAAAACATCAGTGTTGCAAATAGCAAAATAAAATAAAAATGCTTGGGAGAATATTCTAGATTAACTGAAATCTAACAACAAAACGTAATGCATAAATGCTGATTGGAGGTTTGATTGAAATAAAAAAGCTATAAAAGATAATTTGGGGACAATTGGGGAAATTTGAGTTTGGATTGGATGCTGGATGATAGTTTCGTAGGTGTGAGAAAGTTATCAAGCTCATGTAGGAAAATGTCCATATTCTTAGGAAGTAGCTGCTGAAGTATTTTTGGGTGAAGTGACATTTTCTCAGCAACTTATTTTCAAATGATTCAGAAAAAAAGTGCATACACAGTGTGCCCATAGAAATTGAATTGTGGAGGCTAGTTGAAGAGCATGCAGATGTTCATTGTACCAATCTTTCAACATTTTTATAGGTTTGAAATTTTCAGGTGCTTAGCATCAATTGAACAGATATTTACTGAGCGCCTCCTATAGGCCTGTTGCTGGAATCTGAGTGTTTAGGGGTTGAAGTCTGCCCTTTTGCCTCCAAGTTAATTACTGTCAGTGAGGAAAACATTGTCTAGTGATAGCCATGCCATGTGGGGCTAATATTGAGAATTCAATATAATTTAGAAAGGTGATCAAGCCTGATTGATATAAATATATCTCAGTTGTGATACTGTGTTAAATTCTAAGTGAAATGAAACTATTTCAAGGTAAGTAGTAGTTTTGCTTTTTCCTTTGGCGTAGGCTACAAACTTGAGCCATTTAAGTTGGCCCAACTCCCTGTAGCTGGCCACGTCCTGAAAGGAAGGTGGGAAACCCTCCATCATGCGCAGTTTCCTGTTAGTAGCACAACGACGTTTACATCTTCAGCCCTAGATTATTATGAGATAATAAGACATTGGATATATTTTGTTCTTTGAGTTCCTACAGTGCTATGCATCAAATAGGAAAATACTCTGTTCTCTCAGCGTCTTTTCCTCAATCTATTTTATATGTCCTAAATTTCAGGTGGTACCTAGGTCCTGTGCCACCCAAGGGACCTTTACCAGCCAGCTAGCAGTATTTGTTCACCGACTGAGTTTCAGGAGCATGCTTTTAAACATCTCATCAATGCATGCACTAGGAATTCCAGAAAGCTGCACATATATATCTGATTAGTAAACCCTTTTACAGTCTTACAGTTCCTCCCCCCATCTTTTACAATTTTCTTGCCCATATCTAATTTGAGAATATTTTAAAAAATAAAGATAACCTTGATCAAATCTTCCCAAAGCATTTAACATCGTTTTCATGGACAAAGCCACTATTTTTATTGGCAAAGTTTTATTTCATCAGTATGTACATACTTAATTAAATTATGTAATTACAGTGACATCAGCAAGGGGCATAAAAAAGTGTGGAGGCAAAACTAGCTTTGCTTCATTTATCATAAAAGCCAACTGGATACTCCAAAGAATGGAAAGCAGATACCCAGGTCCTCATAACCAATGTTCATAGTGGCATTACTCACAATGACCAACGCTGGCAACAGCCTAGATGAGAAATGACAGATGAGTGATAAACAAAAGTGCTGTATCCCTACAATGCAATTACTACAATGAAAAGGAAAAATAAAGTTCTGTTGCTACATGGATGACGAACCTTGAAGACGTTAATCAAAATAAGCTAGATACAAAAGGCAAAATACTGTATGATTCCACCTCTTATGAAATAGGTGGAAAAGGTGAATTCACAGAGAAAGAAAGCAGATATGAGGTTTCCAGGGCTGGGGTGAGGAGTTGGGGAGGATGGGAGAGCTACTGCTTAATGGGTGCATAGTTTCTGTTTGGGGTGATGAAAAGTTTTAGTAAATGGGAGGTGGTGATGGTAGCACTACATTGTAAAAGTAATTAATGCCATGGAATCGTGCCTTAAAAAGAGTTAGTACGTCAAATTTTATGTTATCTGTATGTTAGCACAATTTAAAAAGTAAGATTGATGGTAAAGGTTTGGACATGGATGGTGGTGACGTTAGCACATGTCAAGTGTCACCGACAGCGCTGAACTCTATAGGTGAATGTGGTTAAAAGGGGAAACCTTGGGATGTATATATTACTAGAATAAAAATTAAAAGATAAAATGTAGGACTGTACCGCATAGTGAACCCTCTTGTAGACGATGGGCTGTAGTCAATAGGACAAGTATAAGAATATTCTTTCATGAATAACAAATGAGCAATGCTAATACAAGGTGTTAATAATAGGGAAAAAGATACCTGATACAAATTATGGATATAGTTAAGAGTACAATTTTAATACTCTTTCAGCAATTGTAACAGAAGTAACTACTGTTAACAAAATAGTGCAATTATAAAAAAAAGTGCTTTCATCAACTGAAACAAATGTTCCACACCAATGCAAGGTGTTGGTGGCGGGGTGGAGTATAGGAATCCTGTATTTCATGCATGTTTGTTTGGTAAACCCACAACTTCTCTGATAAAAAAATAAAAATAATAATAAAGTATGAGCCAAGCGATGGGCAGAGTCTCTAAGCCTCTGTCTTGGGAGGGAGAGTGGAGAGCTCTGCTTGGCCAGCCCTGCTGCTTAGGTGGAGGTTGGTGCAGGGAGCAGCTGCCCTGTGTTTGATCTGCTGAGTTTCAGGCGTGTCACTGGTTGGGGCTCACAGGGGCAACTTGTTTGTAGAGCTGGGGCGGGGCGCTCGCCTCCTCTCATGGTTTTATTTAGGTCTTGTAACGTGACTGCGGCACTGGCTGGGAGTCTCACTGTTAACATTCTGATGGATGAAGGAGCCGCAGGGTGATGGCAGTGGAGAAGTAAAGCTTTAATAGAGGAGAAGAAGTAGAATAAAATGAAGGCTTGATGCAGAAAGCAAAGGAGGTGATAAATTGTGCTGGGCTCTGGTTTGGAAAAAGCAGGCATAAAATGTATCATTTTTCTCATTTGTAACAAATGTGTCACTATAATGCAAGGGGTTGGTGATGGGGCGATGTATGGGAAACCTGTATGGTATGCTTGACTGTTTTGTTAACTTACAAGTCCTCAAATTAAAGAAAATATATATTACTTTAAGAAAAATATTATATAAAGGGAGTGACATTGGGAGCCATTATTATATCAGATGATCTATCCATTGAAGGGTTTAGGGAAAATTCATTTCAGGATTCCTTGCTCTGACCTCTTTGGAAACGTGCTTCATTGTATAGAATCGGATTCATATTCAGGGTCGCAGCATATGTCCCGTGCCAAGGGTGAGGGAAGAGAAGGTCCAGGAATGCTGCGTGCTTAAGGTTTAGCAGCTGATTTTCTTTGTTTTCACCCCATTCTCTTCCCTGTCAAAGATTCCGTTTTCTGAGACACTGTTAAACCCTTCCTTTCTGGGTTTCACACTCTTGTGTCTTCTGATGAGTGTGTGTTTCTGCCTCAGGAAAGCCTAAGATGCCTTACAGCTCTTAGAGCCTAACACTTGCCGTGTTTCTGAAATAGCCTGACCCTGCATGTCGTTTATTTGGATCTGATACAGAGAAGTCCACCAGTGATAAGAGATAAATTGGTTCAAAAGTTCCATCATTTAAATGTATTGGATAATCACATAAGCAGACGTGGATAAACAAATACTATCTATTTCAGAAATGAGAATTCAGAATGAGTCTTAACCTGATTTAAGCTGGCATGTCTTTAAAATCTGAGGCCACTGGGGCATTGTCGTAATCAGCTGTCACAGCTGGAAAAACTCAGTTAGCTTTCTATGGCGTAAAGGTTGTAAAATTCCTTTTGATTACATTTTTATTTGAGCTACTTCTGTACCTTTGGGGATGAACTGAGCAATTTGCTCTTTAAAATCCAGCCCAACTTCCAGGCAGCATTTTTGGGACTGTGGCCGTTCTATCTGGGGCTTCTTTAATTTTTATTAATTCACATTTTAAATTATTTCTCTAGTTTTTCTAAATTTAAATTCATATCTCTGTATTTACAAAGACCAGTAGACTAACGAGCGTCAAAACTGGCATCAACTGCAACTGAAGGTAGTTTGCGTCACTAGGAAATCTTCCAGGAGTCATTCTCGATTTGCAAAATGGAGAATATGTTATCGTATGTGCTTTTTACTAGGAGTCGTTTGTTCTCGATTTAAGGTATCGTATGTGCTTTTACAGTACCCATTTTTAGATCCCGCAGTCTTCTGCTGCACGTGAGGATGATTTAACAAAGCGGACAGAGCTCCCGACAGCTCTTTCGAGAGTGGACATAGCTGGCCAGGTCTTCTGAAGAGCTTGGCTGGTGTGTGACTGAGGCCACCTGGAGCTCAGTGGTCAGTGCACGCTGCTATTCTCATATTTACCATCCACACGAATTCCAGTTAAGCAGACTTTACTCCATGGAAATACCTCGCCTATTTCCTATTATACATCAAAGGGACAGAGCACTCTTGCTTTATGTGCTAGCATTGCATAAACATGTGCACAGTAGGACTGCATTCACTTTTTTTTATATTAAACTCTTGCCTGTTTATCGTTCAAGGTGGTAAATTTTAGGTTGCAATTCTGTGTGCAAAGCCTGCTTTTGAAAAATGTGAATAATAATAAAAAAGCCTTTGGGGCTCTATTTCAGCAGAAATTCAAGTGACCAGTCTGCCTTAGAAAAATGTCAGTAGGATCGATTATGGTAAGAATCAACTTGGAGGTTATTACCAGAGTGATATGAACCTTACAGAGATCCACCTTGAGTAGGTCAAGGAGAAAGACACACAGTGCCCCAGAAGTGCCTTCTCTTTATAGGAGGCAGGGAAGAGCGAGGCGCCTCATCCACAAGGTGACTTGTAGAAGCTTCTGTACGCCACCCTGCCTCTACCTGTCCACGTGTCCATCTTTGTGTGCTTTCCTCCAAAAACAAACAAAAACACGAGTTCTGTCTCAAAGTTTAAAACTTTAAAAATTAATTCCCGTGTCCTTTTAAATCTGCAGATCTCCAAGTGAGATTTAGGCTGATGGGTCCTTATACCTGGCTAGCAAGAGCCTCTCTAAATCCTGTAGCAAGGTTTTGATAGTTGAGAGGGAGGGAAGAAGACCATCCCGGCAAGCATGGCTCAGATGAAGAAACAGCCCCTCTGAGAAGGAAGGAACAGGGGCAGTACAGCCCAGTTTTTCTCAGGGTCAATCCCAGTAACAGAGGCCGAGTTAATAAGTGGAGGGTCGGAACCGCATCTACGGCCTCTAGTCTTTAAGATACAAGCCTGTGATGGGGAAGTGGAAGGGCGATGGAGCCCCTGCCTCGGGTATAAAGAGGCCACGGACAATTGCAAAGTCTGGTTTGAAATTCAGAAGATGTCCAGTGGGGTAACCTGGTGGTGTAAGATGCAGGTTCCTAAAAGCCTGAAGTGTTTGCACAGGTGCAGAACCCAGGTTGGCTGAGATGCGCTGGTGTGGCACCTGCTGGGCCCAAGGCTTAGGGCCCAAGGGGGATCCTCTCTGAGCTGTCAATGTGCAGCCGAGTTCATGAAAACACTCCCATAACTTTCCACACACCCCTGGGGCCACGCTGCCCTCAGTGGAGATGGAGGGTGCAGTGGAGCTGATCCTTAAGTGTCATTTCTAGCACACAAATTCAGTTTAATTAGTTGGTTTTATTGCACAGAGGTTGGCATCCACTGATGAGATATTACTGCATGTTGATAGAGTCTGTTCGAGGGTTGAGGGAAAACATTTCTCTTGCAAATAGTTGGCCAAATGCTTGGCATGCCGGCTAAATCTCGTCAGTTTCAATTTAGCCTCTGATTTCTGGAAATGTGCTTTCCTTTGCCAGGTGTTCTGCTGGTTTTCTATATGAGGAAATTCCCAGGGCGTGATAAAGGCTACAGACTTCCCACAAGCGCCTACCTTGTATTTGGGACTTAGATTCTAGGGAGCCCAGTTTAACAGGATCCAGAAAGCTCGGCTTGTCTAAATTGGGTGTATTCAATCCCACTGTGCACCCCACGCCTCCCCCACTCCGCCCCACACCTGTGGAAACGTGTGCACCTCGTAAGGGCCCAGTGTGGAAGTGTGAGCGGCCTGTGGCTGGTTATTCCATCACCCAGCACCTTGGTAGTAGAGCACCCCCATAGTTGGGCCTCAGTCTAAGTCAGAAAGGCCAGCCAGCCCCGAATCCCTGGTAGACAAGTTGCATCGTCTGCAGAGAGAGGTCGAAGTGGCATCCCCAGATCAATAAGCCCTGGGTGCAGGACGCTTCTGAAAATCTAGCTGCAGGAGACTGCGTCCTCTTGTTCCGGCGAGCTTCGCTGCCATCTTTCAAAGCATCATAGTAACTTGCAGCTTTCAACACTTGGCTTGCAGTTGGGTGCTTCTCCCTCTTTTAACTCTCTGGTCGTGTTTGCCCAGGATTTAATTTGGAGTCGTCGCTGGGTGTGGGATCTTGTTCTCTGGTTGTGAGCCTGACTGCCCCAGCTTGACTCTGCATGCACCCTTGAGTTCTGCAAGGACTGCCTTGTGCCCAGAAAAATAAACCTGCTACTAGCTCAGGCTCCCTGTTCTCCAGTTTGGCTTAGACCAAGCTAGTATGTATCTGCCCTAGATTTTTTGACCTTCTGGAAAGTTTCTCATTTTTTGTTATGTCAAACACCAATCTTTAACAAACCCTTGATTAAATAATAATGCTTGTTAAATAATAATGACTGTGAGCAATCATGGCATGCTTAATATACACCAGGTGGGATCCCTTCAATGTATTAACTCAAAGCAGCCTCAGAACATCCCTATGAGGTTTTGCTGCTGGCAGATTGGAGCTGGAGTACGAGCCCAGGCTGGGGGCGCTGCAGAGCCCACCACCTTCACCACCTCCTTTAAGCTTACCCACATTGATGGCCCTGGACCTTGAGCTCCTTGGGGACAAGAGCCATGTCCTTTCATTTCTCTGTCCCTAGAACCTAGCACTGGGCTTGGTACATGGAAGATGCCAGCTACCATGTCTGTTGAAGATTCCTTGGAAATGAACGATTCCCTCCTTCCCAGGGAGACTTCCATTTGCATGAGGGAGGGATCTCTGATCCTAAGTGGAGGGCTGCTAAAAGCGATGTGTCCCAACATTGAGTATAATGGGTGGTGGGAACAGAGAGATAAAGGCTGCCTGTTTTCATTGAAATGGAAAGGAATCCTTGTATGATGGATGGACTTGTCTGCAAGAAAGAGCTCTTTGTGTGTTTTCAAGAATATTGATGGAGCCTTCCTATAGGAGGAAGTAATTCTTTGCATTCTTCTACTAGTACCAGTGATACTGGCCAGATGGTACCCGTTCAAGAACTAAAACTAGCCTGGAGGCCCTAAATGCTTCCCCTGCTCTGCTCCTGATGTGCTCAGTTCATGTACTATTTTGGGCAAGTTTCTTTGCTTTGCTGAGTCCATATTCAAATTAGTACAACTGAACATACATAGCTCATAATCTCAGTGGGGGAGAGTGGACGTGGCTCAAGCAGTTGGGTGCCCACCTCCACATGGGAGGTCCCGGGTTCACTTCTTGGTGCCTCCTGGAGAAGATGAGCAGACGCCACGACAGACACTGCAACTGCTGCAGAAGACACCCCAACCAGCAGACGCCACAACCAGCAGATGCCGCAGCCCGTGGGGAGCAGATGTGGCTCAGGAGGTTGGGTACTTGCCTCCCATGTGGGAGGCCCCGGGTTCAGTTCCTGGTGTCTCCTAGAGAAGATGAGCAGACAGACGAGAGAGCCATCTCGGGGGTGAGGGGTGGGGATAAATAAATCTTAAAAAAGAAAAAAGAATCTCAGTGGGAGCATAACATGAGATAATCTTCATGGAAGGGTCTTGGGTAGCACAGATAGAGTAAATGTGGGTGAGGAGCCCGAATCCCAGCCCAGCCCTGCCATCCCCGTGGCCGTGGGAACAAATATGGTGCCCTTCCATTGAGAGTTCATGATGTGAAAACTCAACAATCCTCAAACTCCCTTCTGCATCTGAGAACTATTTTGGGAGCACACAAGAACATCTCTTCCAACAGTTTACCAATGGAATCATTGATTTCTCATGTCATTTTAACATAATATTTAAAAATGTAGATGAGTCATCCCAATAGAAAGGCCCATTTGTTTTTACCAAACTTTGGATGACTTCTACAAGTTAAGGCGATCAATTTATAAGTGACAGGAACCATAATTGAGTCAAGGGCACCTTAGAATCACAATCACCACAAGTGATTTTTCTTTTCCTTCATAAATGTCTGTAATGCTTCCTCCGTGATTGGTAGGTTTTATGGGGTCAATATAGAGTTAGGGGAGCGTAATCTAGTCCACTGCCCAGTGCATGTGGCATTGTGTGCTGGCAGCTCTCCCTGCCCCTGCTGGGGCTGGGGTCAGGGTCAGGGCTGGGCTGTGTGCCAGGGCGTGGCCTGGAGTGGGGAGGTGGGCTTCCATCCTGCAGCATTGGGAAGTGACCGCAAATGGGGGTGGAATGAGAGGCTGGGCAAGGAAGCACAGGTGAGAGAAGGAAATGCCTTCAGGGAGGGGAGTTGTGTGGAAAACCTGCCCTATTTACAAGGCTCGGCATTTTCAACGGGTGAGGAGAAAACCCCACTGCTGGGCAAGGTTGTCCCACTGAGCCAGAGAGGGCTGTGGTCCTGCTGCTTTGGTTCTCCATGGGTTGACAGGCTGCAGGTGATTTGTCTCCCTGGACCAAATCTCTTGATTAAAATGCTGTATTCTTAGTATATTCCTTTTTATTTCAGTAGGGAAGTTTTAGATGCTTAACTTGCTTTTCTGCATTAGGACTAAGAGACTGAATTTTTTTTTTTTTTTTTTAAGTTTTTGATCCATAGAGTGATAAAAGCAAGTGTGAAATATTTTCTGGATATTTTCAGTCCCTTCTGCTTAAAAATAAATGACACATACATACCACATGGCACAGTTCATATTTTTCATTTGCAGACATTTGTCATATTGGAAATTAAATTTTTGAATAATTTACTGTTTATACTAAAATAATTTTGCTACAAAATTTTAAGTTACTTTGCAGGTATAAATTATCTCTTATCTAACTTTGGTTTGCTCACAGTGATTTGCATAATTTAATAATGTCAATAATCATAATTTAAAAAATACCAGCATGTGAATAATTCCTTATGGTTCATTAGATGTCTTTTGCATATTTCATACATTTTAATCACATACTTCATTTTATTCTAAATACTTAAGTCTCTATCTTATCACCTGTAATAAACTATCAGCTTCTGGAGCTCTGGGACCATAAATTATAGGATACTGTATGTCACAGACTCTGTCCCAAGGAAATACCTTATTTATAGTAAGTCCTTAACACATATTTATGGAATGTATTAAGTTGTACTTAGAATTTTATATTCTTTACATGCCAGTCCTTCAATGGATGCAATTCATCCACTTGATGGGTATTTCCCAGCGCTTACTTTCAGCAAGCTCTTGTTCGTTACTGTGGGTTATGGAGTTTAGTAAGAGGAAAAGGGCTTATGCTCCAGGTGAGAGGATGAGATGAGGATTGCAATAGTTATAGAAGTAAGGAGAAAGTGTTTAGTACCACAGAATGGTAATCATAATTTAAAGGTTGCAGAAATTCCTGTATTGGAGGAGTGGATGGGTGTGAGGAAGAGGTGATGGTTAAAGACTACAGGAAGGTTTTTAGGGGGCGCAAACGTTTTGTGTGGACTTTCAAGGCTTTCCGGGCAGAGAAGCAGCATTCACCACAACCTTGCGGCAGGAAAGCAGAGGCATCTGTTGGGACCGGGAGCTGCTGGGCTGGAGGGGAGATGGGGTGTGTGAGGGGAGACGAGGGCGATTCTCTTGGGAAGGGGGCATGGGGGTCTTGGGCAGAGGTGATGGACAGGTGTCAGGGAGTGGGTTTTGAGGAAGCTGGGGCAGTGAACGTGGGCCTCCTCTTTTGAGAAGTTTTCCCTTTTGAATGGCAGGGGGCATGAAAGGGAGAGGAAGAGAATACTACCAGCCAGTGGTCCAGGGGCAGAGAGAGAAACGGAAGTAAGGGGAGCAGATGGGCAAGCCCGAGGGCAGAGCCCCGGAGATGCCAGGCTCGCCTCTTCTTTGGGGCCATACTGCCATCATGGACGTACGGAGGGCAGTGGAGATGGAGGGGCGGCCTCGAGCTACCGGGAACGGGTGAGCTAGGTCCTCTGAGGAAAGGCTGGTGGGCGCTGACGTCTCGGAAGAGCTGCTCTGGGGACTATGTGGGGCTGGGGAGCCTTGAGGGGGATCCTGCCAGTGATCCAGGCTGGATCTATGGGGTCCCGTGTGCCTCCAGCAGTGCTCTGCAGCCTGGGAGAAAGCAGAGTGATTCAGAGTGACGTGGGGTGGGGACATAACCACAGAGGGAGCAGAAGGAGTGGCTTCAGGAGAGGCTGGCCCTAGAGACCCACAGAAGGCTGATTGGGCATGAACTTCTAAGAGCAGTATCTGTAGGAATGGGACTGGGAGAGGCAGACACAAGAAATTCGTTGTCAGAAAACAGAATTTCCAAATTCGAGGTTTGGATTTGAGTGGCTCTTGCAGTAGCCTGGTGGTAAGGACCATTCGAACAAGCCAGGTAACTGTGAGGTTTGAAAACGGTAACTACGATTGCTTACATCTTAGTGGGTGGTGGCAGGTACAATGGAGGGAGGAAGACAGCAGGGTACTCGAATCCTGGGGGACTGTGGAATAATATTCTAGAAATCTGTAGGAGGACTTCTAGAATCGCCTTGGTGTGGCTGCGTTTTTTTGTTTGTCGGTTTCTGGCACCAGGATATTGCTTACTGTGTTAGGTATCACTTTGTGCCAGGAGGCTGTCTTGAGGCAGAAGACACTCACTCCTGGGTAGGACTATAGCACCCATGAATGTGCAGATGAGGGGAGAACCGGCTAAACCATGCTCCCAGGGCCAAGGTGGCCACCCCATATGAAAAACAGTTGCACCTAACACTTTGGCTTTCTTTAGCGTTTTCTTTTTTACTTTTAATTTGAAGGATTCATTTGAATTTTCAAGATAGGACAGAGAAGTCCTATGTCCCCTTCACCCAGTTTCCCCAATGGTTACATGATACGTAACTACAGAATGGCGGCAACGCCAAGAAACTGGCATCGGTGTAGAGTGAGTGTGTAGTTCTCTGTCGTTTTCCCCCACGTGTAGACTGGGGTAGCCACCACCACCGAGACACAGAGCCATTCCACCACCCCAAAGAGCAGCCTCGTGCTGTTTATAGTCCCCCCACCCTCCTCCTCTCCAGCACTCCTAGCCCATGGCAACCGCGAACCTGTTCTCCATCTCTATAGTGTGTCATTTTGAGAATGTTACATAAATTGAACCACAGTCTGTGACCTTCTGAGGTTTCTGCGTTCAGCCTGATGCCCTTGAGATCCACTCAAGTTTCTCTTTTTCTCAATAGCTCATCTCCTGTTATTGCTGAGCACTATCCCATGGTGTGGATGTACCGCAGTTCATCAAGATCCCAGTGTGAGTTTTTGTAGATACAGACAAGATTATCCCTTAGCTAATTTTCAATTGTAAGAATAATATGAAATGATGGAAAGTTTGTAAAATAAAGAAGCATAATCATCCATGATCCCATCCCTGTGATTCGCTGGTATTTTTATTCATTCCCTTCTGCAGAGGAAGTTTTTTCATAGGCACGTATTTAAACATAGTTTATATGAATCATGACTTTCTGTTTAAACATATTGTCACATATTTTAAGCATCCTCATGTTACCACCCAGCTTTCATAATTATAACTTTTAATAGCCATATCTTATTCCACTGATGGGATCTACCACACTTTTAGAAGGCTTAAAGGCTTTTCAGTTAAGATGGAAGGAAAGAATGGAAAGGAAAGCAGGATGAAAGTGCGGCAAGTTTGTGACATTGGCATTCATGGTCTGACCTGATGTTTCCTTTTTTTTTAAATTTATTGAAGTATATCACTCATACATGAACATACATAAACA
>JAQZBX010072980.1:0-14988 GCA_029593785.1 Cabassous unicinctus | reverse complement strand
ATGGATATACACATCCTGGGGCCTTGCCACCGAGCATAGACTACAGTTCACATCACAGACCACACTCTTTCCCACCCAGTTCTGCATGGTATATTCTGATGGAGAATGGCCTACATTCATCGCTGCTTCGCCACTCAGGACAACCCCCAAAGTCCCAAAAAAGCCCGAGTATTTCAACTGCCCCTCCTCTCCCTGCCCCTTTCCCTAATGCCTAGTGATGTTGAGCATGTTTTCATGTGTTTTTTAGCCATTTGTAGTTCTTCCTTGGAAAATTTCTTTTCAAGTCGCTTGCCCATTTTCAAATGGCTTGTCTTTTTATTTTTGAGGATTTCTTTATATATGCTGGATATTAGGCTCCTATCAGATAAATGGTTGACAAATATTTTCTCCCATTGAGTAGACTGCCTTTTTACTTTCTTGATAACCTCCTTTGAGGTACAAAAGTTTTTAATTTTGAGGAGATCCCTTTTGTCTATTTTTTCAGTCACTGTGTGTGCTTTTGGTGTGAGTTTCATGAAACCATTCCCTATTACAAGGTCCTGTAGGTGTTTCCTATATTACTTTCTGAAGTCTTTATGTTCTTGGCTCTTATATTTAGATCTATGATCCATCTGGATTTGAGTTTTGAATGAGGTGTGAGATGGTGTTCCTTTCTCATTCTTTTGTATATGGATGTGCAGTTCTCCAAGCACCATATGTTGATGAGGCCATTCTCTACTAGTTGAGTGGTCCTGGTGGCCTTGTCAAATATTGGATGACTGTATATGCTAAGATGCATATCAGAACTCTCAATTTGGTTCCATTGGTCGGTATGTCTATCCTTGTGCCAATACCATGTAGTTTTGACCACTGTAGTTTTGTAGTATGTTTAAAAGTCAGGTGGTGTGATCCTTCAAATTTCATTTTTCTTTTTCAATATATCTTTGGCAAATCAGGGCCACTAGCCCTTCCAAATGTATTTCATAGCTTTTCCAATTCAGTAAAAGCACTGTATTGATCTTTATTGGGATCGCATTAAATCTGTAGATAAGTTTGTGTAGGATAGACATCTTAATGATGTTTAACTTTCCTATCCATGAACAGGGGATATTCTTCTCTTTATTCAGGTCTTCTTTCATTTCCTTTACCAGTGTTGTGTAGTTTCTGTGTGTAAGTCATTTACATCTTTAGTTAAATCTATTCATATGTATTTGATTATTTTAGTTACTAATGCAAAACATATTTTTTCTTGATTTCCTCCTCAAATTGCTCATTATTGGAGTACAGAAATCCTACTGATTTTTGTGCATTTTGTCTTCTAACCTGCAACTTTACTGATTGTTTGTGTATTTCTCTGGGTTTTCTAGGTATAGGATCATGTCATCTGCAAATAGTGAAATTTTTACTTCTTCCTTTCCAATTTGGATATCTTTCATATGTTTTTCTTGCCTCAGTGCTGAAGCAAGCACTTTTAACAAAATGTTTAATTGGTGTGGTTATAGTGGGTATCCTTATCTTGTTCCCAAACTTGGAGTGAAAGCTTTTTAGATTTCAACATTGGATATTATGTTAGATGTGGGTTTTTCATATATACCCTTTATCATGTTCAGAAAGTTTCCTTCTATTCCTAACTTTTGCAGAGTTTTTTTTTTTAATCAGGAAAGGGTGCCACATTATGTGAAATGCTTTTTCTGCCTGTACAAAGATGATCTTGTGATGTTTTTCTTTTGATCTGTTTATGTGGTGTATTATATTGTTTTTCTTATGTTGAACCATCCTTGCATACCAGGGATGAAACCCACTTGGTCATGGTGTATAATTAATTTGATGTGTTGTTGAATACAAATAGCAAGTATAATTTGAGGATTTTATCATCTAGGTTCATTAGAGAGATTGGTCTATAGTTTTCCTTTTTTGTGGCATCTTTGTTTGTCTTTGGTATTATGGTGATATTGGCATCATATAATGAGTTAGGCAACGTTCCCTCAACTTTTATTTTCTGGAAAAGAGTAAGGAGGATTACTATTATTTCTATCTGGAATATTTGGTAGAATTCACTAGTGAAGCCATCTGGAACTGAGCTCTTCATTTTTGGAGGTTTTTAATGGTTAATTAAATCTCATTACTTCTGATTGGTCTGTTTGTGTGTTTCTTGGAAATTTTCCATTTCTTCTACATTATTCATCTTGGCATATGATTTTTCAAAGCATCCTCTTATGATACACCTTATTTCAGTAGGGTCAGTGGCGATATCACCTTCCTTGTATTGTAGTTTATTTATTTGCATTTTCTTTCTTTCTTTCTTTGTTAGTCTAGCTATAAGTTTGTCAATTTTATTAAACTTCTCAAAGAACCATCTTTTGGTTTTGTTTATTTTTTCTCTTGCTTTCTTATTTTCAATTTCATTTAGCTCTGCTCTAATCTTTGTTATACTACTTCCTTTGGGGTTAGTTTGCTGTTCTTTTTATAATTCCTCCAGGTGTGCAGTTAGGTCTTTGATTTTAGCTCTTTTATCTTTTTTAATATAGGAATTTATGGCTATGAATTTCCCCACCAGTAAGCTTTTGCTGCATTCCATAGGCTTTGATACATTGTCTTGTCATTTTCTTTCATTTCAAGTAACTTACTGATTTATTTTGCAATTTCCTCCTTGACCCCCAGATTTTCTGAGAGTGTGTTGTTTAACTTCCATATCTTTCTGCCTAAAATGTTTCTCTGTGCTTTACTTATTTCCACCTTCAATCCTTTGTGACCAGAGAAATTACTTTCTATAATTTCAATCTTTCTAAATTCATTGAGAATTGTTTTATGGCATAGCGTTTGATCAATGCTGGAGAATGAGCCATGTGCAATTGAGAAGAATGTAAATCCTGCTGTATTTGGGTGTAGTGTTCTGTATCTATCTATATATCTATTAGGTCCAGATCCTCTAATGTATTATTCAAGGTCTTTGTGTATTTATTGATTCTCTGATGAGATGTTCTGACCAATGGTGATAATGGTGTATTAAAGTTCCCCACTATAATTTTAGAGGCACCTTTTGTTTTTCTAGTATTTGCCTCATGTATTTTGAGGTGCCCATGTTAGGGCACCATGTTAGGTGGATAAATGTTTATGATTGTTCTTTCTTCTTGATAGATAATCTTCTTGATTATCCCTTTTATTAGTATATAGTGGCTTTCTTTGTCTCTTACAACAGTTTTGCATTTAAAGTCTATTTTTTTCTGATATTAGTATAGCTATTCCCACCCTTTTTTGGTTATGTTTGCATGTAAAATTGTTTTCCAAACATTCACTATTAGTTTCCTTGAGTCCCTGGGTGTAAGGTGAGTTTCTTGTATACAGCATATAAGCAGATATTTTCTTATCTATTCTGATAATCTGTTTCACTTGACTGGGTAGTTTAATCCGTTACATTCATCTTATTTCTATCAAGTAATTACATACATTAGCCATATTTTCTTTCGGTTTATGTATGCCAATTGTTGATTTTATTTCTCTTTTTATCTTTTTTGTTGTTCTTACACATTCCTCCAACTTTCTCTCTCCTGTTTTTCCTTTCAACCTGCAGAATTCTGTTTAGTATTTCTTGAAGGCAAGTTTTTTACTGACAAACTCTCTTAATTTATGTTTTTCTGTGAATATTTTGAACTCCCCCTCATTTTTTAATCCCAGCTTTGCTTGGTAGAGAATTCTTGGATGGAGGTGTTTTCTTTTAACACCTTAACTGTTCATACCACTGCCTTCTTGCCTCCATGGTTTCAGATGAGAAATCAGCACTTAATCTTAATGAGCTTCCCATGTATGTGATGGTTTTCTATTCTCTTTCTGCTTTCAGTATTCCCTCTTTGTCTTGAGCATTGATGTCTTGGAAAAGGCCTGTTAGTATTTATACTGTCTGAGGTGTGTTGTGCTTCTGGACATGTACGTCCATTTCCCTTAATAAGGTTGGGGAATTTTCAGTCATTATTTCTTCCAACACACCATCTGTCCTCTTTCCTTTCTCATCTCCCTCTGGGAGGCCTATAATGCATATGTTTGTGCATTTTATGTTGTCCAAACCCTTAAGTTCCTGCCAGATTGTTTCTACCATTTTATCTATCTGTTCTACTACGTGTTTGATTTCAGCTGTACTGTCTTCCACATCACTGATTCTTTCCTCTGCCTATTAAATCTGCTGTTATGTGCTTCCAGTGTAATTTTTTCTTTCTTGCATTGTGCCATTCATCACCATCATATATATATTTTTTGTCTATGTTTTCAATTTATCCAATGTGCTCTCCCAGTATCTACTTAATATTCTTAATGTCTTCCTTCACTTCATTAGGTTGATTCATGATATTTGTTTGGACATCTCTGATTAGATGTTCCATGTTCTGCATGTCCTCCTGTGTTTTATTTTGTTCATTGGACTGGGCCATGTCTCCCTATTTCTTAGTATGAGTGTAATTTTTGTTTGTTGTCTAGGCCTCAGTTTATTTTTATGGATTTTTTCAGTTCATAAGCTTCTCTTTCTACTCTAGGGTTTTATTTTGTTGTTGTTGTGTGTATGGTATGTTTTCCTTTTGACAATTTGTTCCTCTTATTCTATTTCCTTGTTGTTGTCTATGTTCCCCTGAGAAAAAATTAGGACTAAAGAAAATGAAAGGGATAAGAAAAGAAAAAGGATAATAGTAAATGTTAGAAGAAGAACTGCATAAGACCAAAGAAAATGAATAATTAACTCAAGTAAGAAGTTCAGAGGAATAACAATGAAAAAGTGGTATAGAAACAATGAAATGAGAAACAGAATTGAGAAAAACTATATAAAATGAATTAAAAGTCTGGAGTGATGGGAAGAGTGGGAAACAAAAGAAAGAGAAAAAATAAATAAGAAAGAAAACAGAGAAAGAGGGAAACGGAAAGAAAAACAAGAAAATTTGAAGACCAATAAAAAAGAAGTGGAATGAAAGAACAACAAAATAAAACAGAAGCTATCAAGATGAATGAAAGAAAAGAAATAGTGTAGATAGACAAAATCAGTAAATGAATAAAAGGGGAACTAAGGAAGTGGAAACACAATAAACAAGATTCAATACAGCATCATCTAATGTTTTTTTTTTTAAAAGGGAGAAAGAAAGAGAAGAAAAAGAATATAAGAAAGAAAAAAAAAACACAAAAAATAAGGAAAATCTGCCTTCCCTCTTAGGCCCCTAAGAGCTTCACAGGCTTCCAGTGTTCATCAGTCAATCATCATGCAGCCAGCCATCTGCAGATTTTGAACAGGGTTTTAATGAGTAAGCTAAGTTAAATTTTTAAAAAGGAATGCTTTTTAAGAAAAATAAGAGATATAATAAAAGCTAATACAAAAAGAATGGTTATATGTTTCCTGTCATAAAACATCAACTGGATGTCTTATAACCCAGTGAATTACTTCTCTAAGAAGAGCTAGGTCTCAAAACAGGAATGTGTATATTCAAGATATATTCAAAGTTTCCTCCACTGAGCTAAACTTTCTCCTTAGGTCAGTTAGCCTTTCAGAATGCTATCTGCCCACTTTCACTCTGGCAGGTTAGAATCTTAACAGTTTGTCAGAGTCTTTCTGATAAGGCACCTGTCTGCCCCTGCACCCTTTCTATTCCAATTGCTTTCTATCCCAGGGTTGCCGGGAGAGACAACCTGTCTACACAGATCCCCCTCCCCTCTCCTGGTCAGAATGGGCTCTCTTCTGAGATTCAGAGGGGGCTCAGCTCATCAAGCTCACCACAAAGTATCCACTATAAACCCTCTTCCAAACTGCTCTTCCTCCCAGGGAATCCTAAATATGCTTTTTAAAAAATAATTTTTCTTATTTTTTAAAAGATACTTAGATTACTAAATGTTACACAAAAATTATAGGGATCCCCCTATGCCCCACATACCACAAGTTCCACAACCTCCCACATTAACATCTTTCATTAGTGTGGTACATCACCTGCAGAGGAAATACACATCCTGGGGCTTGCCACTAAACATGGACCATAGTTCACATTGTAGACAACACTCTCTCCCACACAGTTCTGCATGTTATATGCTGAGGTAAAATGCCCTAGATCTGTCACTGCAATGTAACTCAAGATAATTCCCAAGTCCGGAAAAAGCCCTGTATTAAAATTGATTTCCCTCTCCCTGCCCACAAAACGTCCAGTGGCCACTAGCTCCACATTAATGTTGTAATTTCTTCCATTACTTTCATCACAATATGTCTGTATCAGAATACAAGTAAATTCACTCTAGTCCATAGCTCTCCTCTCAACCCTGAGGAGTCTGGGACGATGATGTCTACTCCACCTCGCAGTGAGGGGGCTTTAAATCCCATTGATAAGAAGGATGGGATTATCTGCCTGCAGCTGCAGACTCTCTCCATTCCCTGGGATGGCCGTTGTCCACCATCATACTCCCACAAAGTGTCCTGGGTGGGTCCTTTGAGCTGTAGAGTAGGATTTGCAGCTGCACTGAGATTCTGGGTCCAGCTGGCAGATGGGGAAGCCAAAGACCCCAATCTCTGGAAGTACACCTACAAACTCCAGCACCACATATAGGTTTGAATAAAATTGGCTGATGCACCATTTGCAGGGAGGACATATTTGAGTCCAACTCTGTCACTCTCAGGAGCACAGATTCCAAAGAAGAATCAACTGATAAGGTGCAAAACTCTGGAGCTATCCACCCTGATATATAACCTGGGTGTCTTCAGAGCCCTCAGGACCCCCTCTACTTGGGGTGATATCCACACTGGAAGCCTGTGATGTCCTACTGAGATGTGCATAATTGTTACCTCTGGGATGACTTCCCGACTCACTTTGAAGTCTCTTTGCCATATGAACTCATTTGTCTTTACCTTTTCCCTTTTATTCAAGCTCTTTTTCCAGTCACACTGCCAGTTGGCAATAGGTAGTAATCCCTCATTGCCAAGAAGGCTTATCCTCAGGAGTCATGTCCCATGCTGGGAGGAAGGTAATGCTGAGTTTGGCTTATAGAGAGGCCAAATTTGAGCAACAAGGGGGCTCTCAGGAGGCAAACCTTAGGCACCCCAAACAATAGGCTAACTTTCAATTTCAAGAGCACAGGATCATAAGGCTAGTTATCAATGTCAAGAACCCATCAGTGGATCATCCTCCTTAGCCAGACCCTGCCCTTGCATTTGAGGAACTGTTGCTGCTCCCTTGGAGAATGTGACAGTGCTTTCCAGGATGGGAATTCAGTGTTCTCTCATTTATTGCGTGGTTATTCATGCACTGTGACCATGACCCATGAGCATTTGAACAATTTTATATACCTTTTATGTATGTTCAGGTGAACTTCCTCCCATTAACCCCCCATCCCTGACACCCCCCACCAATGATCCTCTTCCACCCTAGTTTTAACCCTTCTGTGATCCAAAGCTTCTTCAAAGATAAAGCCAATACAATAGCCAAATACAATTAATAGGAAAATGAAATAATAAAAACATTAAATGTAAGAGATAAAATACTTGAAAACTTAAAAAAAATCTAAAAATTAAATTAAATTAAAGGATTGGGATATTCAGAAAATGGGGAAAAAATTTAAAAAATGAAAAAAAATTTTTTTGACATTTTGCCTTTTATTGCTGCAGTATCGGGTGTCCAGTCTGTATCATGGTACCTTTCCCCTCTCACCCCAGTGTCTCACTATTTTTCACTTAATTTTCAAAGAAGTTTTAAGTCACAGCAAAGTCACACACAGAATGCAAAAGACTCTCATATAACCAACCTCTTTTCCCTTTCATCATCCCATATTAAAAGCTTTTTGTTTGTGGATGGTAGCATTGTTTTAACTATTATACAGATAGTGAAACATAGCTACTAAACATTGTCAATGGTTTTCGGTATGGTTTACATTTTAGACTGTACAATTATATGCATTTTGATGTTATTAACTACATCCTGTGTCCATCACTGTAAGGTAATGAAGAACATTAGCACTGACCACTAAATATCCCCTGTTTGATCTATTCTGTTCCTCCCTTCCCATCCCCCAGGTCCCACAACAACACCCTGACTTGACTCATTGGACAAGATTCATAGTTACAAGCAACAAGAGATCTTGACACACTGGTTTGTTATTCCTTATTAGGAAACACCCTTGCTCATAAGAAACACCCACCTGTTCATTTCTGGATAAATCAGTCCTCCCAAAGATGGGAGTCCATCCCCTTCTCGGTCATTGTGTTAGTCTCCACCCACTGATACAGCACATTATGACAGGATGAACACTCAGAGAATCCCTAGAATCCTGCTCCAGATGCACCCTGTCCCAAATGACCCCAAACAACACCCTAAACCAATGACACTTCTTTGTCATATTGCCATAAGATAATTCCAACTTCTGCACTTTCACCCTTTTATCCAAAAATCCCAAGTGTTCAAATGGCCTCTGTTCCAACTCTCCCCCAGTATCCTGGGTATTATAACCCACCCTTCTCAATCTACCCATCTGTCAATCCTGCACCACCAAACGCAATAACATCACTACCCACCAGTCCTATCTCTTCAATACTCAACTGCACTCTATCACTTTACCATAGATTATGTCCGTATGGATGATGGCTCAAAACCTTCTCTTCTCTTCTCTTTCTTGTATCCTATCTTTCAGACAATGGTTCTCAGAGACTGCTCAATTTCCTTAATTCATATCATTGAGGTTATGTACTGCTCAACCTTCAATGCCTGCCTTGCTTCACACAACATAAGGTCTTCAAGACTCATCCATGTTAATCTGTGTGTTAGCACTTTATTCTTTCTAACAGCTGAGGAATAATCTGTTGTATGTATGTACCACATTTTGTTTTTCCATTCATCTATTGATGGGCACCAGGGTTGATTCCAACTTTTGGCAATAGTGTACAATGCTGCTATAAATATTGATGTGCATATATCTGTTCGTGTCTTTGCTTTCAATTCTTCTGGGAATATACCCAGCAATTTAATTATTGAATCATATGGTAGATGTATAGTTACTGTTTTGAGGAACTGGCAAACTGTTCTCCACAGTGGCTGGACCATTCCACAAACACAGCAGCAGTGGATGAGGGTTCCCATTCCTCCACATTCTCTCCAACACTTATAGTCTGCTGTTTTTTTAATAGCCACCATTCTAATTGGTGTAAAATGGTTTCTCATTGTAGTTTTATTTGCATTTCCCTAATAGCTAGCGATGTAAAGAATTTTTTCATGTGCTTTTTAGCCATTTGCATTTCATCCTTGGAGAAGTGCCTTTTCAGGTCACTTGCCCATTTTTTAAATGGGTTGTGTGTCTTTTTATTTTTGACGTGATAGATTTCTTTATATATGCAGGATATTAGGCTTCTATCAGATATATGGTTGCCAAATATTTTCTCCCATTGGGTAGTCTGCATTTTTATTTTCTTGATAACGTCCTTTGAAGTGAAAGATTTTTTAACTTTGAGGAGATCCCATTTGTATATTTTTATTTTGCTGCTTTTGTTTTGGGTGTGTAGTTCATGAAACCATTTTCTATTACAAGGTCCTGTAGATGCTTCCCTACATTATCTTCCAAGGTATTTATGGTCTTGCCTCTTATATTTGGATCTTTGATCCAACTTGAGTTGATTTTTGTACAAGGTATGAGATGGTGTTCCTCTCTAATTCTTTTGGATATGGATATCCAGTTTTCCAAGAAACACCTGTCTAAGAGGCCATTCTCTCCCAACTGTGTGGGCTTGGTAGCCTTGTCAAATATCAGATGACTATATATGTGAGGATTTATATCAGAACTCTCAATTCAGTTCCATTTGTAAGTATGTCTATTCTTGTGCCAATACCATGCAGTTTTGACCACTGTAGATTTGTAGCATGTTTTAAAGTCAGGTAATGTGATACATTCAACTTAATTTTTCTTTTACAATACATTTTTGGCGATTCAGGGCTACTTACCTTTAGAAATGAATTTTGCAGAAAGTATTCCAGTTCCTTAAAAAATAATGCATTGAATTTATTGGGATTGCATTAAATCTGTAGATTAGTTTGAGTAGGAAAGACATCTTGATGATGTTTAGTCTTCCCATCCATGAACAGGGAATATTCTTCCATTTATTTAAGTCTTCTTTGATTTCCTTTAACAGTGTTATGTAGTTTTCTGTATATAAGTCCTTTAAATCTTTAGTTAAATTTATTCCTAGGTATTTGATTCTTTTAGTTACTGTTTTAAATTGCGTTTTGTTTCTTGATTTCTACCTCAGATTACTCATTCTTGGTGTACAGAAAAGCTAGTGATTTTTGAGCATTGATCTTATAGCCTGCGATGTTACTGAACTCCTTTATAACTTCTTGACTCTCTGTTGTAGATTTCTCATGGCTTTCTACATATAGGATCATGTCATCTGCAAATAATGAAATTTTTACTCCTTTTCCAATTTGGATGCCCTTTATATCTTTATCATGTTTCAGTGCTGAACGAAATACTTCATTTCTCTTTTTATCTTTTTAGTTGTTCTTACAGTCTCCTACAACTTTCTTTCTCCATTTTTTTCATTTCAATCTGTAAAACTTCCTTTAATATTTCTTGAAATGCAGGTTTCTTAATGGCATACTCTTAATTTCTGTATATCTGTGAATATTTTATACTCACCATCATTTTTAAAAGCCAGCTTTTCTGGATAGAGAATTGGTGGCTGGAAGTTTTCTTTCTTTCAGTACCTTGAATATGTCACCACTGTCTTCATGCCTCCTTGGTTTTAGATGAGAAATCAGGACTCAATCTTATTGAGCTTCCCTTGTATGTGATGGTTCTCTTTTCTCTTGCTGCCTTGAGTATTTTCTTTTTGTCTTGAGCATTGGACATTTAGAAAAGTATATGTCTTAAAGTAGGCCTGTTGATATTTATACTGTTTAGGTTGTGCTGTACTTCCTGGACATGTACATCTATCTCCTTCAATAGGTTTGGGAAGTTTTCAGACATTATTTCCTTCAACACTGCTTCTGTTCCCTTTTCCTTCTCTTTTCCATCTGGGATGCCTATAATGCATATGATTGTGCATTTTTTTATTGTCAGTTAAATCCCTAAGTCCTTGTTGGATTTTTTCTGTCTTTTTATGTATTTGTTCTACTATCCGATTTCAGATGTATTGTCTTCCACATCACTAATTCTTTCTTCTGCCTGTTCACATCTTCTGTTATGTGAATCCAGCGTCTTTTTGATTTCTTGGATTGTGCCAATCATCAACATCATATTCATTCTCTTTTTATGTGTTTACAATTTCTTCAGCATGTTCTTCATTTATTCTTAATATCCTTAATCTCTTTCTTCACTTCATTAAGTTGTTCCATTATATTTGTTTGACAGCTTTGTTTAGTTGTTTGATGTTCTGCAACTCTTGCTGATTTTTAGTTTGTTCATTGGACTGGTCAATGTTTTCCTGTTTATCAGTATGGTTTGTAATTTTTTTGCTCTCTGCTCATCATTTTCTCTTAATGGGTTTAATCAGTTGATTAGCTTCTCTCTCTGGTCTAGAGTTTTATTTAGCTGCTGGGTCTGTTTGTGTGTTAAATTTTCACTTTGACACTTTGTTCTTCTTGTTCTATTTCCTTACTGTTTTCTATATTCCCTTGCAAGAAAAAGATTAGGGCCAGAGGAATCAAAAGAGGCAAGAAAGGAAAAAGATTAATAGTAATAATAATAAAAGTTAGAAGAGGGGCTATATAAGACTTAGTAAAATGAATATTTAACTCATGTATGGAGTGTAGAGTAATAGTTGGAAAAACTGGTGTACCTACAATGGAATGAGAAACCAAATAGCAAAAAATGTATAGAATGATTTAAAAGGGCAGAATGATGATGAGAGAAAGACTAGAAAAAGAGCTGAAATTAAAAAAAATTAATATTAAAAAAAACCTGACTAGTCAAGATAGAAATCGACAGCTGTGAGGTTGAGAAGTAATGAAAAAAGGTGGGATGTAAGAACCACAAAAGAGAGAAGTTAGAAAGATGAAGAAAAGAAAAAAGATAGTGTTGGTAGACAAAAATCAATATACACAAAGAATGGGAATTCAAGGAATAAGAAGCACAGGAAAGAAGACAAAAACTAAAAGCACCTAATTTTAAAAAATGGTTGGGAAGGAAAGAGGAAAGAAAAGCAAGCAAGAAAGAAACAAAGAAAAACTAAACAAACACACAAGCACGCAGTCAAACAAAGCTAAGGAAGAACAGCATTCCTTCTTGGGACCTTGTGGAGCTTCTCAGTCGGCCTTTGTTCATCAATCAATTACCCTGTAGGTTCCTATCTGCAGGTTTTGAGGCAGATTTTAGTGAGTAAACAAAGTTAAAAAATTTTTAAGGAATCTTTTTATTTTTTTGGAGAAATAAGGGACCCAAAAGATGTTAGTATAACAATAATGTCTATGTTTTCCCTGTCTTATATTGTCAGCTGGATGTTAGATATCCTGGTGAATCACTACTCTTAGAGGAGCCAGGAATCAAACTAGGGACCTCCTATAATCAATTCAGAAATTCTTGCACTGAGCTAACTTACTAAATTGGTGAGTTAGCTCTTCAGACAACTAGTCACTTACCCCTGTGAAGGTTTTCCTCTCTCCTGTGGCAGCAGGACAGCAGGTTTTATGAGCAGATCCCCCCTCCCCACTCCTGGTCAAGTTGTGTTCCCTTTTGAAATTCAAATGGGACCCTGATGTCTGAATTCACCTCACTAAAATGGCTTACAAGCCTCTTCTAATCTACCCCCTTCTCCCAGGGATCCCTAAAAAGTCTGTGGAAACTTATTAAGCACTACCCACTGACTCACTCCCTTATGTGAGTTGAAATTCTGATAGTGCTTATTGCAGAACTATTAAATTGGCTGACTCCACCCTCTCTCAAGCCAAGCCTCTGTATCCCAGGGTGGTTAAGAAAATCAGGCTTCCTCAGCAGATTTGCCTCCCCTCTCAGCCTGGTGCCACTTCAAACCAACTGATGTGCTCCCCAAAGTTCTAAGGGGGTCCATAAAAACAAGTTCACCACACCAAAATGATTTACAAGCCTCTTCTAGACCATCCTTTCATCTCAGGTTACCCCAAACAGGCTCATGGAAACTTATCAAACACTTCCCACTGCCTGACACCCCCAGGGGAGCTGAAACTCTGATAGCCCTCACCACAGAACTATAAAATTGGCTGAGACCGCCCTCTCCCAAACCAAGTCTCCATATCTCAGGGCAGCTAGGTAAATCAAGCTTCCTCAACAGATTCACCTCTCCCCTCAGCCCTGCACCACTTCAAGCTGGCTGGTTTGCTCCCCAAAGCTCCAAGGGGGTCCAGGCAACTAAATCTAGAAAAAAGAAACCCCTCTCCACCCTCTGCCAGAACCCTCCCATTCTCAGAGAATGCTCCCTCTCACCAGATTGCAGGTAGGGGTCATGGCTTGGCCTAGCCCTTTCCCCTGAGGGTGGGGCTTAGCTGTCTTCATCTGCAATTTCCAGCTTGGGAAAAATCTCAGTTTTATCTTGAGCAATCCACCTCCCTGTCCATCTCCCTCCTGATTGATGTCCCAAAGGCTCTTGCTCCATGGGCTCCCAGAACAGCCCATTCAGGCAGGATCCTGTCCCCAATCAGCCATCGTCTCCAAGAGAGATGGTGAGTGCCCAACTAAACCTATGCTGTCTTGCCTGTTGAATCTCACTGTATGTTTTATTTGCATTTCCCTATGAGCTAGTGATGTTGAACATCTTTTCATATGCTTTTTAAACATTTGCATTTTCTCTTTGGAAAAATGTCTATTCAGATCTCTTGCCCATTTTTTAAATGGCTTGTTTTTCTTTTTTCTTTTTTTTTTCCTGTTTGAGATGTAAGATTTCCTTTTATATGCTGGATATTAAACCCTTATTGGATAAGTAGATCCAAAATATATTCCCCACTGAGTAGGCTGCCTTTTCCTTTCTTGACATACTTCTTTGAAGCACAAATGTTTTAATTTTGATGAAGTCCCATTTATTTATTTTTTTCTGTCATTGATTGAAATTTGGGTGTAGAGTTTCTGAAACCATTTACTTCTACAAGATCTCATAAATGCTTCCCTACATTATTTTCTAGGATCTTTGTGTTCTTGACTATTATATTTAGGTCTTTGATCTACCTGGAGTTAAGTTTTGTGTAGGGTGTGTGATAGTTATCCTCTCCCATTCTTTTGGATAAGGATATCCAGTTCTCCCAGCAACATTTGTTGAAAAGGCTATTCTGTCCGAGTTGAGTGGTTTTGGTGGCCTTATTGAATATCACTTGGCTGTATATGTGCAGGTCTATAATGGAACTCTCAATTTTGTCAGTATGCATATCCTTGTGACAATATCATGCAATTTTGACCACTGTAGCTTTAAATTCAGGTAGTGTGATTCCTCCAATTCCATTTTACTTTTTCAATAAGTTTTTGTCATTTTAGGCTCTTCCAAATAAGTTTCATAGTTGATTTTTCCAGTTCAGTAAAAAATGCTGTTGTAATTTTTATTGGGATTGCATTAAGTCTCTGAAAAAATTTGGGTAGGTCAGACATGTTAATGATATTTAGTCTTCCATTTATCAACATAGAAGAGTCTTCTATTTATTTAGAAGATTTCCTTCTTTGATTTCCTTTAATGATGCTCAGTAGTTTTATGTGTACATCTCCTTTACTTCTTTAGTTAATTTTATTGCTACATATTTGATTTTTCACATGCTATTTAAATGGATTTTTAAAATTTCCTTTTTGGATTGCTCATTAGTAGTGTACAGAAATGCTACTGATTTTTGCATGTTGATCTGATATTCTGCCACTTAACTGAACTCATTTATCAGCTTTAGATCATTTATTGTAGATTTTTAGATAATTTATTCTATGTATCCATTCATATGTCATTTGCAAATACTGAAAATTTTACTTCTTCCTTTTCAATTTGGATGAATTTTACTTCCTTTTCGTGCCTAATTGCTCTAGAAAGTACTTATAACACAATGTTAAATAAGAGCAGCGACAGTGGACACTCTT
>JAQZBX010072979.1:0-14984 GCA_029593785.1 Cabassous unicinctus | reverse complement strand
AACAGGTAACGTGGGCAGAGGCTCCTGTTCCCGTGTGAGAATGTGGAAGACACCGCTGTCAAGTGGAGGCTAATGTTCAAGCCTTCCTGGAAATTTGAACCCAAAGTGCTTCCAGTTGGTTTTCTGCCACAATGTAATAACAACAACAGGAGTAGCAGAAGTAATAGCCTATATTTATACAACACTTCTCTCATCACCATGGCAACCTAGGAAGATGATCCCAAGAATTCCCACTTTATGAAAAGTGTAACGAGGATGCAGAGAAGTTAAGAGACATAAGTAAAGCCAAATGTATGTCAACGGAGTAATAAGTCCTAAGTCTCTGGTCTCTTAACAGTTAACCTGGTCCTCTTCCCACCCTGAGCCAACAGATTCTGCTCATACTTTGGATTATCTGTACACCTAAAACAGGCTACCGATTATTCATTTATTTATTTAGAGGTACCGGGGGCTGGGGATTGAACCTGGGACTTTGTATGTGGGAAGCCGGCGCTCAACCACTGAGCCACATCAGTTCCCCTGAGTTGGTAATTTCATTTGTTTGCTTGTTGTTTGTTTTTTTGTTGTTGTTTTGTTTTGTTTTTAGGAGGCACTGGGAATCGAACCTGGGACTTCCCATGTGGAAAGCAGGTGCTCAACCACTGGAGCCACATCTGCTCCCCTGATAATTTCTTAAATCCATTGTTTCTGTTTGCAGCTCTATGTGGGAACTTCTCAATGTTTGTGTCTACCTGGGCCCATGCACGCTCATGCACACTCACATGTGCACACATGCACACACACACGGTGAGGTTTCTTTACATGGGGGTCCCCTGCATGTGTTCCAAGACCCTCAGTGGGGGCACAGAAGCCACCAGGAGCACAGCACCATGAGGGCAGCGGGGCCTGGGGTGACCAGGTTCTGTGTGTGGGAGGGAGGCAGGCCCTACACAGTGTTGATATTGGCCCTTGGCTCTGCGTCCCTCATGGTCTTTTCCCCGGTTTGGGAATGGACATGGGAGGGGCCTGGGGGCCCCTGGGCTATGCAGCAGCTGAAAACTGATCAGTGCAAGATATTGCAAGGTGGGCCAATGGAGCAAGAACCTGTCACCATGAGAAGAAGCTGAGCTAACCCACTAGAAAGTGCGAGACCTCTTGGAGAAGATCCCTTCCAGGTGGGGACTTTTTTGATCAGGCAGCCTCCCGCAGATCCCTCAGCTGATCACAAATGCACGCGAGAGGTCATCTGAGATCAACCAAGCTCTGTCCAGCTTGGCAGAACTGCCCAGCTGACCTATAGACTTGTGAGCTAAATAAATGCTTGTTGTATGAAGACAATGAGTGTGGGGATGGTTTGTCACACAGCAAGGCTAACTGGTACATGTCACTGGCTGAATGAATTCTACTGGCTTAAAGTTCAATCCTGGCATCAGTGGGGAACACATAGCTCCTGGTCTCAGGTGGATTATAATTCACTACTAGACAAAAATGTGTATACAATTAAGTCTAATACCAGGCAAAACTCTGTAAGCATGGTATTTGATGTACAAGCCCCGGGAGAAGTAGGGAGAGAAAGTCAAAATCTAAGTTGGAGAGTTGGGAAGACTTTTGAGGAAATGGTGGAGAAAGGGTAGGATTCTCACACGTGCAGCTGGGTCTGCGTGTGTGTGCACGTGTGTGTGCATGTGTGTGTGTGCAAGCATTCCTGCAGAAGGAAAAAGCAGAAGCCAAGGGGGAAGCAAAGCCTTTGGGTCACAGTAGTGCCACAGGCAGGAACCTGACCACTTTCTTCCAGCAAAGAGACCTTCTGAGGTAGGTCAAGGACACGCAAACAAACCCTTTCCAAGTCCGCTTCTGCAATCCCTTGAATAAAAATTGAAATGTTCTTTTGAGAGTTCTTGGCCATTATTTAAGGTAGTTGTGACAAGACGAAGCAGCCCACTAGATTTAAAATGATGCTATGAAGAGTGGTTAATTAAAACTGGGTGCATATCACATTTGATAATTGACATGAAGAGCTATTTGCACTCAGAAAATCAGTAATTTTCAATTAGCGTGAAATAAGAAATGGCTCGATGTCAATTAATGTTATCTAATTATGCTGGTGGCGAATGTGCTGGACAGAGTTGAGGGCACGTGTGGGGCCATCTCCTGCTCAGTGAGGAAGGCAGGGCAGAGGTCAAAGCAGGCTTCCGTGGGGGCCTCCTGGGCCCCTTCTAGGTAATGAGAGCACATTGTAATCAGGCATTTAGGACCTGACGATCAGCTCTTTTTAGTTTACTGCTTATCTCTTCCATTTCAAAGTTGCCTCATTATTTGTAAGGAAGTTTCTGTTGACTGAGGATGTCTTAGTCAGCCAAAGGGGTACTGATGCAAAATACTAGAACTCTGTTGGCTTTTATAAAGGCTGTTTATTTGGGGTAGAGGCTTACGGTTTCCAGGCCATAACGCATAAGTTACTTCCCTCACCAAAGTCTGTTGCCACGTGTTGGAGCAAGATGGCTGCCGACGTCTGCTAGGGCTCAGGCTCCCTCTTCCTCTCAAGGCTCCGTGGTCCCAGCTTCTTCCAAAGTCAGCTGTAGGCTGGGATAAGTCTCGCCTCTCCCGGGGCTCGTTTCTCTCCGGGCTCGGCTGCTCTGCTCTCTGCACAAGGCCAAGTGTAAACTATCAGGCGACCGGCTTGTCTCTCTTCCCAGGGCCTTTGCTCCTTCCTCTCCTATCTGCTTCTCTGTGTGTTTCCTTCCTGGGGCTCCAGGGTCAAAACTCTAACTTTCTCTTCGGCCATGTTGTTTTCTCTGTCCTACTGACGTGGCCCAGTCCAAGTCTTAATCATTATTTAATCAAGTAAAAGTGAAACTTCTGGATCTAATATAATCTTATATGCCCGGAGAGACAGACCGGTTTACAAACATAATCCAATATCCATTTTTGGAATTCACAGACATTACCAAACTGCTTCAGAAGACTTCTGAGCAAAGCTACAGGACAGCAGCTGGGAAAACGAAGGGCAGGGAGAAGGGTGCTGCAGGTGCTTCCTGGAAGCAGTCACAAGGCATGGGAAATTCTCAGGGCACAGCCAGGGCCAGGTTTGGTGGGTGGTGCAAGGAAGCTAGAGGGAGGATCCATTTATCCATTGTCTTAGTTTGCCAAAGGACTGCCCATGCAAAGTACCAGAAATCAGGTGGCGTTTATGATGGGGATTTTATTTAGGGTAAAAGCTTACAGTTCTGAGGCTGTGAGATGTCCAAACAAGGTATCAGCAAAGATGCTTTCTCACCAAAGTCAGTCCTGGTGATCCTGGGGCCCTGCCACGTGGCAAAGCAAGACGGCAGCTGAGCTCTGCCTGGTCTCTGCCCTCCCCCCCATAATCTACCGTCTCCCGGAGCTCAGCTGTGGTAAGAGGCACAGGGCTTGACTCCTTCCAAGCCTCCTCTGATGCTCTCAGCTGCTCTGCTTTCTTCCTGAGTTCGGCTGTGAGCTGTCAGGCATAGGGCTCATCTCTCTCTGGACTTCAGCTCTTTGAGCCTCTCGGGGGTGTCTCTCCTTGCAGCTCAGCTGTGGGTGAAGCTGGACTCTTTTCTCTCACCTGCAGGATCAGTATGGCGGCTCCCATCATCTGTGTGTGTCTGTGTCTCTGTTTACATCAGACCCAGCGAGAGGGTGGAGACCCAGGCTGGCTCACGCTTCACTGACATGGTCCAATCAAAGCCTCTCACACCCACAGGAAGAGATTAGTTTAAAAACATAATCTTTTTCTTTTTTGGGATTCATAAAACGACTTCAAACTTCCACAAACACTTATCCTTTCCTTCAAAGAATGTTTCCTGTTCCCTGTTCAAGGAGCCGTGACTACAGAGGTGCTAAAACTCATCCGGACGGAAAGGCAGGAGCTGCGCTTGGGATGCTCCCGTCCCTCTGCTCTCCCACACCTGCATCTTCAGGATGCCCCTGGGGGCTCTTTTCTCCCCCTGCCCCCCCTCCCCGCTTCCTTCCTCCCTTCCTCCCTTTTCTCTTTTTCCTTCCTTCCTTTCTTTGAGTGCCCTGGGATTGGACACCAATGACCCAGGAGAACCTAAACTGGGCCGTTAAGACTCCGGCATGTCCTGGGGACCAGCCTGGTGACATTAGTCTGGAAAGCTCCACGCACCCTCTCCCTCAGGTCGAAATACAAAATACAAAACACAAGGGGAGCCAGACCAGGCATTCCTGCTCCAGGAAGCTGCTTCTGTGGCAGGCTCGGTGCTCTCTCCCACGGCAGGGAGACCGTCGACCTCGGCTTGGGACCAGGATGAGGAGGTGGACGCTTTCTGGATGCAGCTAGGAAGGCCGGGCCCTCCTTTTGTCTTCTGAATTGGGCAGGCTGAGGCTTCTGGCCCAGCTCCCTGCCTGGGACCGTCCTTCTCCAGGGTCCATGCCAACCGGCCTCCCTGTCTCTGACCTCTTCCTTCCCTGCTATTACAACAGGGCCATTGGCCTACAACCCTCCCTTATGCTGAGGTTTTGGGACCACCTCACATAGCCTCCTGAGTCCTGGAAGAAATAAATGCAGAGTAAACATCCTCTCACTAACAGACTTTTTGACTGAGTCCAGAGTTTTCCTGCCGGGCTTCTCTGCTCAGCTACTGGGGTGCGGTGAGCGAGCCGGGGTTCACCAAGCTCCCACTGTCGGAGAACGTGGGCGTTGCTCTGGCCACCTCGCCCCGCCCCCCTGGTGCCTCCTAACAGACCCGGAATCTAACAGAAGAGCCCGGCGGCCTGCGCCGGAGCACGTGGCCTGCAAGAAGCACTGATTTGCACCTGGGTCCCAGGACCTGGAGCCTAAGCTCTTGGGCAGGGGGTGGCACAACCTCCAGTGAGGGAACCAGACTCCCGGCTGGCCACTGCCTCTTCCTCCTGCTCCCAGCGATGGCCAGGGGGCCTTCTCTCCTCACCCCAGCTGGCCCAGCATGGCGCAAAGGGCAACTCCTCAGTAAATGGAAATGCTCATGCGCTGATTGACTGGTTGAAAGAATCAGTGGGGTCCCAGGTGGCCCTCAGCCTAGGAGTACCATGGGCTGAGGACCACCATGCGGTCGGAGAGCTGGTGGCCACTGAAGAAGGCGGGACGAGCATTCAGAAACTTGTAAAGCCCCTTGGCAGAGTTATTTTATTCCTTTTGAATCCAATCATCATCATAAAAATGGAGCTTATTTTTGTGTGTCTGTTTGGCTTTTATTCACCTAGTACAGGCAAAATTCGGAAACACTGTGAGTTTGGTTCCAGGCCACTGCAAAAAAGCGAGTATCACGATATAGCGAGTTACGCGAACTCTGGTTTCCCAGTGCCTATGAAAGCTATGTTTCCACTACTCTACTCAGTGTGCAACAGCATCTAGAAAAGCGCTGCACATTCCTTAATTAAAATGTGACACAGGAACACGAAGTGAGCACCTGCTGCTGGAACAACGGCTCCAGTAGACTGCTTGATGCAGACTTGCCTCAAACCTTAGATTTGTAAAAAATGCAATATCTGCAAAGCGCAATAAAATGAAGTGCAATAAGATGAGATATGCCTGTGATTTACTTTAGAAATGTTGCCAAGGTTTGTGATGGGTAGTCCTTCCCCCAGGTACCTTGAGGGGCCTGGCTCTGAGGACCTTCATGAGCGTTAAGCGTGCTGGCCACCTGCGGCCTTTCCCAGCCTCTCGGAGAAGGTTCGGATGCGTCCTCCACTGGCGTCCCTAAGCGGAGGGCAGTGGCGATGCAGAGAACAGGGAGCCCAGCGCAGCATCTTTGGAAAGGTGGACGCACGTCTGGGATGCCTCCTCGGGGGCGGGAGTGTGGGGAGGTGGGAGAGCAGGTAATGCGGGCAGTGGGAACGGGTCAGAGCCCACACGTCTGCAACGCCTACTACCTGCCCAGGTGCACCGACGCCTCATCCTCGCAGCAGGCCTTGGGTGTGGTGGTGGTTTGGAGCTGCCTGTACCTCAGGAAAGCATGTTCTTAAACTTAGCCGGCTCCTGTGGCTGTGAACTGTTGTACGCAGGACCTTTGGATGAGGCTGCTCCGGCTAAGGTGTGGCCCACCTCAATCAGGATGGGGCTTAATCCTTATAAGCAGAGTGAAATCCAGACAGACAGGAAGCCAAAGGCTGGACAGTGATGGAACCCAGAAGAGAAGGGAGAGACCAGGAGACACCGCCCGTGCCTTGCCATGTGACGGAGGAGCCCGGGATGGCCAGCAGCTGGTCCCAGAATGCCACAGTTTTCAGGAAAAAAGCATTGCCTTAATGAGGCTTGGATTTTAAACTTCTTTTTCCCAGTCTCAAGCCATGAGTGAATAAATCCCCATTGTTTAAGTTGACCAGATTCGTGCTACCTGCTTGAGCAGCCCAGGAAACTAAAAGAGAGGTGGATGGCAGGTTGTGCATTTACAGCAGAAAGTGCAGAACCTGCCAAAAACCACGCCAGGAAGGACCAGGGGGCAAGCCCAGGAGCCTGGGCCTGGAGCCTGAGCGCTCAGACACTGTGAACTCTGGGTGTGTGTGTGCATGTGTGTGCAAGTGTGGGTGCTGTGCATGCATGTTCATGTACAGGTGTGTGCATGCCCATATGTACGTGTGTGCATCTGTGTGTGCAAGTGTGGGCACCGTGCATGCATGTTCATATACAGGCATGTGCATGTGCACACATACATGTGTGCATGTGTGTGCACACATGACTGTGTGGGTGTGTGCACCTGTGTATGAGCACGTGTGTATGCATGTGCACGTACGTGCATGCATACTCGTGTGTGTGCATGCGGGTGTGTCATGCATGTGCCCTCGTGTATGCACAAGCATGTGCACGTGTGTGCACACCGTGGGTTTATGATAACAAGATGACTCAGGGTGGGGCAGCCACACCAGAAAGACCACCCATGTGGTTAGGGGGTGGGGCTTTGAACCCCGTCTTAACCCCGCGCTCTGGTAGGTGAGGGGGCTGGAGACAGCTCAACCACGTGACAGCAATTCCAGCAATCCTGCCTCTCTAAGGAGACCCCAATAAAGACTCTGGGCTATGAAGCTGGAGGGAGCTTCGCTGGTTGGCCGCACCATCAGTGTGTGGGTGGGAGATGCGCCCTGACCCCACGGGGAGAGGAACGGAAGCTTCGTGTCTGGGGACCCTCCCAGGCTTCCCCTCTGCATCTCTTCTTTTTTGTATCCTTTTCACCAAAATAAAACTCAGTATAATTATAACACTTTCCTGAGTCATTGCAATGAATTTTCTAATCTACAGCGTGGTGGGAACCCCTGGACTTGTGGTCAGTTGGTCAGAAGAGAGGGTGACCCCAAGCCCTTGACCTTGCTCCTCTGAAGTGAGGGCTTTCCTGTGGGGGCTGACCCTGGCCTGTGGAGGCTGGCCTGGCCCCGGCAGGTGCCGCCTGAGGGTGTGCACGCTGGGCTTGTACCAGGAGACCCCGTTCTGGCCCCTGCGGGGGGAGGTGTCCCTTCCAGGACACAAGGAGCCACCACCAGCAGCCTTAGAGGCTTCTCAGGGCTTGTTCCCCATGAGCAGGAAGGAGAAACGCTGCAGGTGGCAGGCGTCTGAGGTCTGTGTCCCTGCCCAGTGGCCAGCTGCTGAATAAAGCAACGTGCTTCCTCCCAGAGAGGCAGAGACGTCACCGCAGCCAGAGCCAGCGATAGACGCGGTGAGGCTCAGGGAGGGCGCTTTGGGACCCGCCCCGCCTTGTCCCTCCAGGGCCTTGTCTCTGTAAACAAGAGACAGTCTCCCCTGCCCTACATCTCAGCCTGCAAGTGGCCGTCTGTCTGTCTGCCTTGGAAGAGCGGGGAGGCCAGCCCCTTCCCCGCCCGTGCCCGCCAGTCCCAACCCACCTGCCAGGAGGCACCGGGTTCTTTCCTCCCAGCAGCGTGCAGGTGCCGAAGCCCAGCACGACCACCCACAGCCAGAAGAGTCGAAAAGGGGAGTCCTTCCGTCAATCACAGAACGGGTCCTGCCAGGAGGCAGCTGCGGCCTCGGGTGAACTGAGTCAGCGCCATAAGGCCACAGCCTGGCTCCTGGCGATTCTGGATGTGGGCGGATGAGAGGCACAGGGGCTGGCGGGAGGATGCTTCTCCCAGGGCGCGTCTGGGCAGGCGGGCAGGAGACCCCGAGCTCGCTGGGGCAGTGCCATCCTCAGACACTCCACCCCTTATCCACCTGCCCCAGGGCACTAGCACACGCAGAGATTCACGGTGGGGGAGCCGGGACCCGTTTTCTGGAATGACTGAAATTTTGGGGAAGCAGCATCAAAACATTTTGTTGAGTCACGTTTTTGGAAAGTATAGCCCTGGCTTGCATTCTGAAATCAGGTTCTGTATCGATTTCAGACCATTGCCTTTTCCAGGTGCTTCGTGATGTCCAGCTGGCCCCTCCCTCGGGGACGACAGAGCTCTGAGGGAAATGTGTCCAGCAGCAGCCCTGGAGCTTCCTTAGCATCACTGAGGACGAAGGGCCTGGGTGGGGCCGAGGGTCCCAGTGCTCCCTGGGACATGTAGAGGAGCACAGAATGCCACCAGCACCTGGGGTGCAGGGCACGAGTCTAACCCTAACACCACCCTGAGGAGGGGCTGCAAGTGCTGCAGGGGCCCGAGCCCCGGGTGGAAGAGCGGAGGCCCTCGGCGTGGGTCTCTGGGACAGAGCCGTCTGAGCGGGCAGACGTCAGGGGGTTGCAGCTCTGGACTGTGCACCCAAGGCAGTCCCTACCCCCCGCAGGTGGGCACACCTGCCACACCTCCCCGGACTGGCCTTTAGAGCACCCAGGTTGGCTGCAGAGAGACCAGGGCCTCCTCCTCCGATTGGAGCCACCAAATCTCAAAGGCATCCTGATGGAGCACCCCCAGGGGGCCGAGCTCCCAGCCCCGGCTGAGCCGCTCTCTTCCAGTGCAGTGCCCACAGCTCCCAGGCATCCGCCCGTCGCGCTCGTGTTGTGACCCTGAGCCGTCCCGGGAACAAGCTGGATGTGGCGCGTGGCTCCAGCTTGGCAGACAGATCCAGGCAGATTGCCTGAAATCAGGGCGGCTCACAACCAGGGGCTTTTTATTTTTATTTTTTGGGAAAATACTGACATTTCCTAAAATAGTGGTCTTTATTCAATTGGCAGTAAGTTCAGGAGCTTGTTAGACACGATTATGCTCAGGGGGTGGCAGTTAGGGACAGTTATTTGTGAACACGTGGGTGCCTGGGGGTGGTCCACCAACATTTCGGCTCCTGGCTCTCCCGGGTAGGGCAGGAGCAGTGTGGGCTCACGGTCACGCTTGGTTGTGCCAACACATCCGCTTCCTGCCAGCCTGGGGCCTCACGGCTGTACACAACGCCGCTTCCCAGCCTCTGGTTTACTTTAATTTCCTTCTCTTTGTAAAGAAATGTTCTTCGTTCATCTGGCCGCCTTTCTGGCCATAAGATCTGAGTCACAGATGAAAGCCACGCTGTGAAAAGAGGGGTAAAGAAAACAAACATTTCCTGTCTTTGAGGCAAAGCATGGGAGAAGGTAAAACCATCTGAAATAACATGTAATGAAGAAATGGCTTCTAGCTCTGCGTCTGAAAGGACTCAGCCTTGGAAATAACGGGAAAGTTCTTAGGAGGGGCTCCGGGATGTGGCTACTGAGGCGGGGCCATGGCTGCCTGAAAACATCGCACCAGGCTGCTTTGTGAGTTGCCTTGGCACGGTTTGCAGCGTGACTGAAGTTAATAACGAGCCGCGTCGCCCCAGCTCACACGCAGACAGCCCAGCGGGTGGAGGGCCAGGCGCGGGGGCAGTGTCTGCCCTGTTCCTTGGAGCATTTCCCTGGGGAACCTGTAGGTGGGCCCTGAGACCCGCATCCCTGCTGCAGCAGTGGGCACGATGCCTTGAGCAGGCGCCTCTCTTTAAGGAGCCGTCTTATTAGCTAAATGGGCAAGTCTTTGGCTTGATGGCTCGCCTCCTGAGGCTCCACTAAATCTTCCAAAGCGTCAGCCCCGTGGGAAAGGTGGAGGTCCATCTAGTGATCTATCATCTTTAGAAACGGGCCCCGAGGGCATTTTACAGGAAAGAAATGAAGAATTGACCCACCAGTTAGGAAGCTACCAGGAACATCAGAGCCTTCTGGTCCAGTGTCCCAAAGACCAGGAGGCTCTGCAGGTGTGCAGCTCTCTGCTTAGGGAGGACCGTTTAGCCAGGTTGAGGAACTGGCTTGGGGCACCCTCCCGTCCTCTGGAGGCATTCCCTCCTTGTTTCCCAGCCTGCACCATCCGAAGGCGCCAGTGGCTGCGCTGCACCGCAGGTGCCCGGGCCCCTCCTCCCGACTCATCAGGGGTGTAACGGGAAGAAGGACTGAACCGTCAGACGCGTCCCGGTGTCTCTGGACTCAGCAAAATGAAGCAGGTTTCCTCACCGCGGGACTTGTCAGGGCCTTCAAATATCCAACGAGCTTTGTGAGCCCCCAATGGCGGAACAGTGTAGACGCATCTGGCAAGCTCACCTCAAGTCCAAAGCAGAATTCTTGATTTTCCCCTACGTGAATTTGCCAGCTTGTTCTTCACCACCGGAGGGCACCCAGCTGTTCAGTCCCAAACTCCCAGAGCCCATCTGGGCGTCTCCTTCTCCCCTCCTTCCCCAGCGTTCAGCTTTCCAGCAGGGCCTTAGGCTCAAGTCCACGTCCCACCCCCAAGCTGCCTCTTTCACCATGGCCTCCTCACCTTTTCCAGTCCCATCACTTCCTGCCTGTCCGTTTCTCTGTTCAATCTCCTTCATCTCCTGTAGCCGCTGGAGGGACCTGGTCCTGGACCAAATTCTCTCCACTTTCCCACGCCCCTCTCCCATGCACAATACCCCAGCCAAATGAGCCGTCCTTCTTTTTTATGTTTCATCTTTTAAAACATCTTTAAAAAGTCTAATAAAAGAAGCAGATATGGCTGAAGCCACTGAGCTCCTGGCTACCACATGGGAGGTCCTGGGTTTGGTTCCCTGTGTCTCCTATAGAAGATGAGCAAGACAGCGAGCTGACGCAATGGGCTGGCACGGCGAGCTGATGCGACAAGATGATGCAACAAGAGATACAAAGAGGAAATCATAATGAGAGACACAACAAAGCAGGGAGTGGAGATGGCTCAAGCACTTAGGCGCCTCCCTCCCACATGGGAGGTCCCGGGTTCAGTTCCCGGTGCCTCCTAAAAAGAAGACCAGCACGCAACAAACAGACACAGCAAATGCAAACAACGAGGGGGTGGGGAGGAATAAATAAATAAAATAAACCTTATGAAAAAAGCCTAATAATTCTTTAAGTCTTATAATAAAATCAGCAAGCTGTTGCTTCACCCTCTTCACCTGTATCCCAGAGGCCACCCTGTTCAGCTCTCTACGGTGCTGCTTGTTTTCTTACCTTGACTTTTTAAAATGAAGCCCTGCCCTGCCTTTTCTTTTTCATTATAGTTGCTTCTCCATGGATTCCCCGCTCTGAGGATGAGGGTTTAATCCTGCCAAACACGAGACACAGGAAATGCACACACAGTTCCCCTCCCCATCCTCCCAATAACCACCATTTGAGCTTAGCATTCACATCCTTATGCAATTATTATTCACAGCTTGAGCCCCAAATTAGTTTTATGATTACATTTCCTTCCCTGATCAACTTTGTACTTTCTCTAGAATGAATAACTACCATATTTTCATTTGCTAGGTTTTTACCTCTCGCTAATGCCTCCCAGGACTGTCGATCAGTTATAAAATTACTCCCAATTGGGTCAAAGATCTCAAGTTGTCTAAATTCCATCTTTTATTTTCTGGGAAACAAGACTCCTGGAATTCTTCTTGCTCCTTCTCCACAATGGACGATTGCTCCCTAGTCCAACTGCACAGACAGTGTACTGGGGCTTCCCGCATGGTCACCTGGGGATGCCCTCGCCTCTCTCCTGGGCAGTGTCCTCTCTTTCCTGGAATCCATGTCCCCAGCTTTGATGGAGCGTATCCTCCAAACGCTTCATGAAGAAGGGGATGCAAAAGCTAATATTTTTTGAGACCTGTCAAGTCTGAAATGTCCATATTACATCCTCATACCTGATTATAGTTCAGTTGGGAAGAGAAGTCTAGGCTGGACATTCTCCTTCTGAACTTTGAAGGAGCTCTTCCAGCATCTTCTAGGTTACAACTGAGAAATGCAATGACGTTTTGATTCCTGTTGCTGTTTGGGTGACCAGTGTTTTCCCTCTGGAAGCTTTTAGGATTGTCTCTTGTCCTCTATGTTCTGAAATTCTATCACGGTGTGCCCAGGTGGGGTTTTTCATTCATTTCACTGGATACTCAACAGGCCCCTTCAGTATAGAATCTCAAGTCCTTCCTATCTGGAAAATTTTCTGCCCCTCTGTTTTTGTGTTCCCTTTCTAGAACTTCTATCAATAAGTCATCATCCTCCAATTTTCTTCTGCCATTTTCTAGCTCCTTGTCTTTCTATTTAACTTTCTAGGAATTTTCCTCAGCTTTATTTTCCTACCCTTTTATTCAAATTTTAATTTTTACCAGCATATCTTTAATTTCTAAAAGCTATTTCTTGTTCTCTGAATGTTCCTTTTTTTCCCCGAAAGAACATTCTGTTCTGCTGTCAAGACGACAATATATTCTCTTATATCTCTGATGTCATTAATTTTATATATGTAAAGCTTTCTCCTGCTTCTTGCATTATTTCTGTCTCCTCTTAGTTCCTTTCTTTGGTTTGTTTTGTTTTCCAACTTCTGTCACAGTCTTTCCTAAAAGTGTTTGTGTGGTTTGATTTAAGAGTGAGTCGTGAAACAAAAATAAGAATATAAAATAAAAATAGCCCACACCTCCCTGGAAGCTCTGTGTGTGGGGGAGTGTGGGGTCCAGGTGGGGTCTCCAGAGGCGGAGAAGGCAGGGCGCGCCTGTGGGCTTTCCTGGGACAGGCCCGATGCCAGGGGCTGCGGGGCTGACGTCCAGCTTTCGGGGGGCAGAGGGTGATGGTGCAGGCTCTCCCCGTTCAGCAGCCCATCATCTACCGCTTTTAGGTCATGGCCTCCTCCCTGTTCTCACCTGAGCCAGCCTCTCCAGACAGCGACGCTTCTGTCTTCAGCTGTGGTGGGAGGAGGGAAATTCCTTGACTGCGTGGTCTTGGGGGGCGTCTTGAGGTAGCACTGCTTCTGTGCAAGCCTCGCCTCCTATTTTCAGCTCTACCTAGCAACCCTATCTCCAGAATCACCTCTAACACCTGAGTCTGGAGCTTTCTGAGGGCATCTGATTCCAATGGGCTTTCCTGCCTCCGAGGCCCCCTTGATTTGTAAAAAAAATAAATTTGTGGAAGAATTCTTAAAAAAAGAAAGAAAGAAAACAAACAAACCAAAAAAGTGATTCTGGAGAATTTCACTTACGAGAAGACAGTGTGAGCTGGCCCATGGACATGTGCCCTACTGAAAACAAGCATAACTGTTGAAACGTTTTTTAAAATTCAGTCTCTGGAAATTGTCCTAAGGGCATACAGCAAATGAAGAAATATTTATTCAAGAAAACCTACTCAAACTGCCTAAGACCCTGAGAATCTGTGGCACTTGAGCCATTGGCCTCTCTCTCACATCCCCCCACCCAGCTCTGCTCGGCAGAGGCTCCACTCTGGGTGGGTGTGGCCAAGAAGATGGGCTTCCTTTCCCTTCAGCTCCCAGGTGAGGAATGTGGTATGTCACTGGGAGGGGCAGGCTGGTGAAAACTCCTGGGGAGTGTGACTGAGAGGTGTGGGAATGCCTTTTTCCACCTAGATCTCAAGTGCTGGGGCTCTGCTCTCCTTACCCCAGCTCACTCACAGGCCAAGGTTCCACTCCAGGAAAAGCACGCTGAGAAGAGCTTCCACCCTCTACAGCATCCGGAGTAGTGGCTCAGAGATTTTGCCAGGAGAGGCAGCTGATATGAACAGAGAGCTCCAAAGCTCTCTCTTTGAAATGGATAGTGGGGAGTTTCATGCCTAAGGCTTCTCTAGGAAACAGGGACATTTTGGTGGTAAGCAAACAAGAGAAGAGTGTCAGCCTCTCCTACTAAGAGCAACAAGCTAAACTGTAGGCTAGCTAGTTCACCAAGGAGAACCTGGGAAAGAGACACTGAGAACAGCCTTCCTGGGGTGGGAAAAGCCCCAAAGACTGGCAAGTGGTCCAGGCAGCAATGTGAATATACATGCAGAAACGAGGAGCTCCAGTAAATGTAATTATGTAATTACGACAGACGCTATAAATGCATATTTCTGCTTCTTTCTTCTTTAACCGATCAAAAGAGCAATTGTATGAAACATTACACATTTAATTGTATTGGGGGTGTATAGCAAATAAAAATGTAATATATTTGATAATAACAGCACAAAGGAGGTGGGTGGCAGCGAAGCTGCATTGTAAGGAAACGACAGCAGATGGTGACGCACAGGGAGAAATGAGGAGAACCAGAGAGGCTAAATAGGAAGGTTAATATAAACTCTTTAGATATACACTTATGCTCCTTTTATTTTCTCAGCTTCTTCAGTAGACATAAAATTATATGAAGTAATGATTATAACAATATATTGTTGGGTTTGTAACATATATAGATGTAGTATGCATAACAATATTAGCATAAAAAGGGAAGAGAGGGAGGAGAGCTGTATAGGCTCTATAATTATTGAAATTAAGTTAGTATAAATCTGAAGCTGATTTTAGAGCAACTGCTAAGAAAACAGCTCAAACTATAGTGGAAAAATCATTAAATAAATTAAAATGTTACATTAGAAAATATTCACTTAATGCAGAGGAAAGCATTAAAGGAGGACTAGAGGAATGAAAAATGAGACACACAGGAAACAGGAAAATGGCAGACCTCAATCTAACTGTGTCAATCTAACATTAAGTGGAAATGGATTAAACAAGCCAATAAGAAGGCAGACTTTAAGACGGGATTTTAAAAGAAGACCAAAAGATCCAATCATATGTTGTCAATGGGAGATATACTTTAGATTCAAAGAGGCAAATAGATTGAAAACGTCAACCAT